>CM072521.1:47723113-47943113 GCA_036898135.1 Oncomelania hupensis
TTCATAAACATTGATTTTGGTAATGATAGTAACATGGTTGACCCCATGGTTTCGTGAACGGCCTGAGCTTCGATAAGTAGTATAATAATTATTACAGCGACCTGTTCCTGTGAAGATGATTTACTGAGATTTGACATTAACAGAAACATCAGACGATGTTTTGATGGAGAGATTAGACTTTGGTACGTTAAATTAGTAGTTAATATGTCGGAAAGATAGCATGGGATTTTGTTGGCATTAGATGAGTCAGATGGAAAATATGAGATGAGATAGATGTGTGTGACCGTTTCTGTGAAACAGCTCTTTTATGAGGAAATTACTTTGCGAAGTTGATTAATACATTTGGAATCAGCTTGCGCTGGATGTTGCCACGAACTTTGAGGCTGGGAAAATAATGGTGCCATTCTATGTTCAATAGGTCTTACAATATGTTGTTGCAGTTCTAGATTGTACTGTCGTTTGGCATGGGCCACAGCGGTAAAACGCTTGCTATGCAAAACACTCGCCTAGCGTGATGCTGATTACATTCTCCACGTTTTACAATGAGACGGGAGAGCTTTTCCACTAAAGTCAATTATGGGTAATGATTCTTTATACGGTATTTAACCCTTTATTTCTCCCTCCCTCTCTCTCTCCCTCTCTCTCTCCCTCTCTCTCTCTCTCTCTCTCTCTCTCTCTCTCTCTCTTTCTCTCTCTGTCTCTCTTCGTCTCACGTTTTCTTCGTGCTATGTTTTTTTTAAATTTTTTAAGTACCACCTTCAACGTCAAAACGACAGTATGGTGATGGCAGATGATGGAGTATCTCTGACGCCATAAAAGGATATTCATGGCAACGTCATAGATCACTGTCGTCATCACGGGACGGTCCGTGTCGTTCATTCGCTTAGCGAGTCACAGTGCACCTGCAGATAAGAACACCTTCATCCTACCTGGCAGTGATTGGTAGATGACTGTGACGTATCCTTTTAAAGGGGTGAGGGAGGGTGGAGTTGCGAGAGGGACGGAGAGGTTGGGGGGAGGAGGGAGGGGGAGGTAATGGAACTTGCACAATCCATAGAATTATTGTACATCAGATTTGAATATTGATAAACTTTTCAACTCAAATAAAATTAGTTCGGGCTTTTCGGCTCGTTGATAAATCACACGTCAGCTATATTGTTTGGAATCTGTCAACTGTAATTGGTTGGTTCAGTTTTTATGTATTCTCCAGTCCGATTGACCTTTTTGGTTCCGTGGTTATCTGCTCGTAAAATCGCTTGCTTGGCGGAAAATTGTTTATAATTCCATTGGACCTTATGTCAGCCACCCGCTCTATTTTGGAACAGGCTGTTATGTAATCTGAAATTCTGTTGGTCAACCTCTGCGTAAGGCGAAATTTGCTATTATGTAATGTTATTCTGGATGGGATGATTGTAATGTATTGTCAAATGTGATATTTAATGTGAAGTATCATTGGAGGATCGTTATGTAATGTTAGATAGGATAGGACGACTGGCGATAGCGACAGTTAACCCCTGCGTTTTGCTTTGTGTGAAAATGCCATTATGAGTTGTCTGATGCTTAGCAGGCCTTAGTTTCTGTCGTTGCTGTAGCATTATATTGTTATCTTCGGATTTCTTTGTAGCGTTTAGCAAAGAGAACATGGAAAGGAAAGAAGGAAGAGACCCGTCAACTCAACCCAAGACCCCTTCCTCTTTTTTTCCTCTTTCTCCTCCTTCCTTTCTACTTCCAATTCCGAAGATCTCTCTTTTTGTCACTCTCTCTCCTCTCTCCCTCCCTCCTGTCCGATCTCTCCCTCTCCAATCTCTCCCTCTCCAATCTCTCCCTCTTCAATCTCTCCCTCTCCAATCTCTCCCTCTTCAATCTCTCTCTCTCTCTCCAATCTTTCCCTCTTCAATCTCTCCCTCTTCAATCTCTCCCTCTCCAATCTCTCCCTCTCCAATCTCTCCCTCTTCAATCTCTCCCTATCCAATCTCTCTCTCTCCAATCTCTCCCTCTCCAAACTCTCCCTCTCCAAACTCTCCCTCTCCAATCTCTCCCTCTCCAAACTCCCCCTATTCAGTCTCTCCCTCTTCAATCTCTCCCTCTCCAATCTCTCCCTCTTCAATCTCTCCCTCTCCAATCTCTCCCTCTCCAAACTCTCCCTATTCAATCTCTCCCTCTTCAATCTCTCCCTCTCCAATCTCTCTCTCCAATCCCTCCCTCTGCAAACTCTCCCTCTTCAATCTCTCCCTCTCCAATCTCTCCCTCTCCAATCTCTCCCTCTTCAATCTCTCCCTCTCCAATCTCTCCCTCTTCAATCTCTCTCTCTCTCCAATCTTTCCCTCTTCAATCTCTCCCTATTCAGTCTCTCCCTCTTCAATCTCTCCCTCTCCAATCTCTCCCTCTTCAATCTCTCCCTCTCCAATCTCTCCCTCTCCAAACTCTCCCTATTCAATCTCTCCCTCTTCAATCTCTCCCTCTCCAATCTCTCCCTCTCCAATCTCTCTCTCCAATCCCTCCCTCTGCAAACTCTCCCTCTTCAATCTCTCCCTCTCCAATCTCTCCCTGTCCAATCTCTCCCTCTGCAAACTCTCCCTCTTCAATCTCTCCCTCTTCAATCTCTCCCTCTCCAATCTCTCCCTCTCCAATCTCTCCCTCTTCAATCTCTCCCTCTCCAATCTCTCCCTCTTCAATCTCTCCCTCTCCAAACTCTCCCTATTCAATCTCTCTCTCTTCAATCTCTCCCTCTTCAATCTCTCCCTCTCCAATCTCTCCCTCTCCAATCTCTCTCTCCAATCTCTCCCTCTGCAAACTCTCCCTCTTCAATCTCTCCCTCTCCAATCTCTCCTTGTCCAATCTCTCCCTCTGTAAACTCTCCCTCTTCAATCTCTCCCTCTCCAATCTCTCCCTCTTCAATCTCTCCCTCTCCAATCTCTCCCTCTTCAATCTCTCCCTCTCCAATCTCTCCCTCTTCAATCTCTCCCTCTCCAATCTCTCCCTCTCCAATCTCTCTCTCTTCAATCTCTCCCTCTCCAATCTCTCTCTCTCCAATCTCTCTCTCTTCAATCTCTCCCTCTTCAATCTCTCTCTCTTCAATCTCTCCAATCTCTCCATCTTCAATCTCTCTCTCTCTCCAATCTCTCCTTTTGCACACCTAGCCCTCACAGACGCACTCATATTCCCTCTTTGTCTCTCGCATACATCTACCTAAAATAAAGTGCTGAAAGGGAGAACAAATGGTGTTTAAATGTCACCTGATAGATCCCAACTTGTAATAAGGTTTAGGACAGAGCGACTGTAGTGTAAAGATGAAGTCATTGCGCAGCAGCGTACCAGCATTCAAAAGCCATAACTTTCACAGTGGCCACTCTGTGCACTATGGTTTTGAAAAAAAAAGTCTCAATTGTATTTGTTAGCCACCTTCAACACACAGCTGTTTTTTATTCTAATTTGGGATCGTCTTCATTGGTCACTGGGCTGGTGAGACATAGAAAGATGGGCTCATGTGCCACCATTAGACTATGTTGGCCGCCTCTAAAAGTTTCCCTTAGTGTGCTGCTACAAGACAGAAGCTGAAGAGTAACCAAGCTGAAACTTCAAAAAGAGAGGTAGTGACGTCATACATGTACAGTACGTACACTCGGAACTCTTCGTCAGCCCGTATTTTTTTCCCCTCCCTCCTCCCTCCTCTCCCCCTACTCCCCTCCTTTAAAAGAAATCCCCCATTACACACCTCTCCTGTACAACGCCTGCCCCCCACTCTTCAGTTTCTTTCACTACCCCTCTCTGGCTCCTTCAGTCCTAACGTCTCTGCCGCCTTCTGTCTTTCAGCAGTTCATATCACTTTGTTTTCTTCTATTTTTCTTTTTTAGCAGTGATCAACGACTGTTGAGTTTTGAACTTTGACCTGGTCAGTGCTGCTTTTACCTGTACTTGACCTTTGTGACCCTTTAACCTTTACGAACAGGATAGGGCAGTCATGTAGAAATGAATTTTAACCTCGGGCAACCACTTCAAGAGCAAAGACTTTGAAGAAATGACCACCAAACGCGGGGATAAATTCCATAATGTAAACTAATAGTACCAGCGCAGATGTATATACAAGCATTTTTCTTAGATTCCACACATTAAAAGCATAGTAGACGATTTGCTTTGAACTCCTGTCCCCCGTCCGCGAGGAGGACGGACCACTGACACTACTTAGTGTGTTGTAGAAGGACTTTTTTGTCTGCCTGTTTTGTGCGTGAATTGTTTGGGAGACGAGAGCCGTTGGAGGATCAGAATGAAGGAGAAGAAGCAGACGCGACCAGGAGCATGTTTCCGGTCCCAAGTCAAATTCCGCAATGCTCCTGTTCTTAGTTCACACGCGCCCATGCATCCACAAACACAAACAAACACACGTATACATTCACCCACACGGAGAGAGAAGGAGGGAGAGAGAGAGAGAGAGAGAGAGAGAGAGAGAGAGAGAGAGAGAGAGAGAGAGAGAGAGAATTGCACACGCACGTACACACCGCACCATCCAGCAGCAGGAACACACACAATAGGGTAGTCAAAGGTCAGGGCTTCCGAGGTCACTGAATAATTGGATCCCATGGATACTGTACAGGAAATTAGAATTTGAGCACAAGACCGAGTGTTTGTGTACACGCGCGTCGTGTACGCGTGCGCTGAGGGTGCGGGGATTGGAGGGAAGCGTGAGATATTAATTATAGTATGTCGTTGACTCTGATGATGACTCTGATGATGACTCTGATGATGACTCTGATGATGATGATGATGATGATGATGATGATGATGATGATGATGATGATGATGATGATGATGATGGATTTTCGGAAACAACTTTCCATTGTGAACTGTTGGACGAATAAATTGCTTATATCGTGTATCTTATAATTATTGGTTCTAAAAGAGAGGTAAGGGGACAGTTCAGTACAATGCTAGAATGCCAAAAGGGTTTATTAACCTTTTCACACATGAGCTTCTATAAGGGAATGTGTAGAAACATTACTATAATTTTTAATTTTTAAGAGTCGAAAGCAGTAGTCAAATTGTTTTGTGTTGCAAAGCCGCTAGAAAAGGAAAAGTATGCTTAAAGACTTGATTATAAAATAGAGCACTATCGTCCGAGTAGCAAAGACAACTCAATAAAAACATTAATTTGTTCTATAGCAAAAATGATAACAACCTTGTAGAAAGATGCTACTGTGTGTAGAAGGAAGGAAGTGTACGGATATATGTACACATTGGTCTAAGGAGACAAAAGCACAATGACAGGAGAATGCAACCTCGGCGCCTACTTCAGTGAAGTAATATCTGCTAAACTACATGTTTTGCAAACAGCACTAAGGCAGCATTAGTGCCCTGCGGAGTCTTACAAATCTAAACAGGCACATGTGGAAGACTGCGAAAGACACAAGAGGGAGGGAGGGTGGTAGGACAAAATGTAGAAAGAGGAAAGAAGAAGAAGTAGCAATAGGAAAGTCGTGAAGAACACAACAGGAAGGAAAAAGAGGAGATAGAGAAAGAGGGACGGAAGGACCATGAGAAATATTTTAGTGGACTACCAATAGTTCTTATTGAAGAAACACGTTATGTAATTAAAAAAATTACAGATTTAGACATAATCCCGGGAGTCTTTGTGTAGGAGGCTCTGTCTTCCAACTGAGAGAGAGGAGAGAGAGAGAGAGAGAGAGGGGGGAGAGAGAGAGAGGGGGGAGGGAGGGATTGATTGTTGGAAGCAGTAAGGTTGAATGGATAGAGGTGGAGGAGGAGAGGATGGATTCAATATGGGATGACAGACTCTTTCTCTTTCAGAAGCGCAGCAGGGCAATGTAGCCCTCACAACAAAGCCCTGCCTATTCTGTTTCACTAGTTTCTTTTTCTTCTCTTTGCTGATTTGCGGTGTGTTCAGAAACCTTGTTTGTTTTGCCCCCATCCTCTTTGCTCCTGAGGACCTCAGCTCGTGTTTGCCCTGACCCTGGAGCACCCTCGCTCCTCTCAAATGGACACGAGGGACCGTCGCCAGCGGAGACATTGAGCTTAGGGGAACCCCATACGCCGCTCCGGTCACACCAATACCTTCAACGGCCCGGAAACAGAGAGCTTACGACGAAATCTTTCGTCAGCGCTGTTATCAGGCGGTGCTAGAAAATGAAATGTGCGTTTACTATTTGATGGCATCGGACCACGCGTCAGTATTAAAAGGATGAGAATTGTGCGTGTATTTTCCGCCTTAGCTGTTGGATGGTATGATTATGCTCTCGACAGACGGATACACACTGTCATAGAATTGAAGTATCTTGTTGTTGCTAGTAAATTCTTATCTGTCAGTCGGGCGCCCTGAGCACGTTTCTTTGCTTGGAGCGGTGCGCTCTACAAAATGGATTGCCTTTAATAGATGGTGCTAGAAGAACTCGGGTGTAACTAGCTGACTGTTTTGGGCACCCAGAGCTTGTCTTGTTGGCTTGAGGGATATGCTCTATACAAGTGGATATTGGATTGGATTAGATCTTGCTTTTCTAGCTTTTTGGTCTCAAAGGATAGCTGACAAGTACACTTGAAATGGCAACGACCGCGGTAGAAATCAATATTTTTGATCCAATCAATCACAAAGGCATAGAGCAGCACACTGTTATTAATCGGTCCATATTAATAGCACCTAGGCGCAGCGATATGATGCTAGTGCATGTTTGGTAGTCCTAACGTTGACTGTAGTGTGAGGAGGAGAGGAGAAGAAGAAGATCCAGGCATGATGTTTCAGTGGTACACATACATAGGGATGGATATACATTAAAACTCAAAGCCTAAAACGTGCGTCCAAATTAAACAAAACGCCTAACCCAATCAAATCAGATGTACACTATTATTATAGTAAAATCATTTCACCCGTTAAACCCCAAACCAAAAAAATCGGAAACTCTCATCCCAGACAAACAAGAACTTCAGCCCAAACAAACCAAACGAGACGTTCAACCCAAACGAAGTATTCTCCCAACAAGCGAGCGATACAAGACATTGTTGTTGCCCCAAGGTCTAAAAACGTCGACGCGCAAGCAGCACAACACAACCTGAGATGACAGCGAGTGAATGCAAGAAGGGAATCTGCTATCGATCCGCGGTCATGAAATATGTATCGCATCTAGTAGGGGTCAACAATGTTATCGTTTTCCTATCATCTGCCTTTCTCGGCTGCTGACCCGATCGTACCCCTTGCTGGCGCAATACAGCCCTGCCACTAGATCTAGATTATGTGCATGACGCCAGGCCCAGCGTGATGTGTCCATTCCAACAGAACCACAATGTTTTGTGAGGTTTTTGTTGTGTACTACAGAGAGTTCTGGATGTCCTGTGTGAGTTGTGGGCTGTTGCATCGTTTGCATGTTCATACGTGCCAAGCGAAACCTCAGTATTATATTTATACAAGGATTTCATGTATGAAATTTTGATGTAAAGAAATGGTAGAGGAAAACGATTGGGGAGAGGAAGAAGAGTGCATGCCGGTGGATAACGGTGACTTTATCTTCTTCTTTCGCCGCCTTCTTCTCCTTCTCCTCGTTGTCATCGTCATCGTTGTCGTCGTTGTTGTCGTTGTTGTTGTTGTTGTTAATATTGTTGTTGTTGTTGTTCTTCCTCTTCTTGGAAACATTTGTCACCAAGGCTGTGGAATCGGAATCCCTTTTTCTCAATTACAGCAAAGAAGATAGCTCCAATAGGAAAAGGGGCAAAAGATGGAAGAGTGTGGTATGAATAACAAAGTATAAATATGAAAATAAACACAAAACAACAAAACGTTTAAAACAATTTATCAGAACGGCCGAAACAATTGTCTTCACTGAGAACAAAGAGCCATCCCAACTACACAATGCAGATACAACGGAAACGCTACACAATAACAACAAAGCAAGAATTACATTTTCAACAAAAAGTCCAAGAGCCAAAACATGAAATCCCATTCATCTAACAGATGAAAGAATGTCTTTGCCAGAAAACGGAAGTGCAAAGAAAAAGCTAAGAAAGGCAACAAGACCCAAACGTGACAGCTACAAGACATAAGCAGACGTTTACGAGCTAGTGGATGGAGAGACGTTTCTTTAATACCTCCCTCCCCAAATTACGTGAAAAACCTAATTATGGACAGTTGCGAAAAAAGCACGGCCATTAACTATAATAAGACATCGGCCGGTTCTAAGGAAAGGAGAAAGGAAGATGTTGGGAAGAGAACGACAAAAAGAAGAATGGGACGAAGACATTGAAAATTGATTTTTTTTAAAAACAATGTGTTGAGGTTAGTAGTACTTACACGGTTTAATTAGAAAGGGAAATAACCCTGTTTCTTCTTCTTCTTCTTCTTCTTCTTCTTCTTCTTCTTCTTCTTCTTCTTCTTCTTCTTCTTCTACAATATCTCTCTTTAATGCATTGTGCTTCCTTCTGTTGTCACAGAAGTGCCATAACAAGTACAGTTCCCATTTGAAGGAAATTTGTTTTAATACTGCAACTAAACCTTTTGGTGGTTGTTGCACTGTCATAGACACGCGAATTGGGCTCATTATAGTCGTTCCACTGGCCTGAGGATACAAGCTTCCTTGCAGAGGAATCGTTTAACGGGTGTAGTATTGGACGAGTTCAAGGTGAACAGTAACGTGTCGCCATGTTAGGGAAAAGGCGTTGTAGTATTACACAAATGACGCACTTTGTTGTGGACTTCCATCAACACGCCGGGTGGGCTTGTTCAGTTTATGGGTCCGTGTCCTCCGAATTGCCGTTATGGGTTTCAAGGAAAGGTCATGGGAAGAAAAAAAAAAGGAAATTGGAACCAATTTTACCCTTGATTTTTTTCGAATCACATGCTTTGTGTTTGGTTGATTGTCGTTGTCATTAGTAGTTTTCTTAATTGTCACTATTAGTTATTCATTGCTTATAAGGTCTTCATTGTCACTGTTGTGGTGGTGTTCTTCTACCCACGCACAGGGAGGCTGGGGGAAAGGGAGGTGGAGAGAAAGAGAGACATAACAGACAGAGACATAACAGACAGAGACATAACAGACAGAGACATATCAGACAGAGACACAAAGAGATACACTTCCGTTCATTTCGTTCATTTCGTTCATTTTCATCACTTACAATGCACGCGCAAACATTTTTATATTCAAATTCCTTTGAAACATATTTGTTTATAAATAGCAACACTTTCAAGTTTAATATTAAATGGTCTTGTCATTATGTGCGACTCACTATAATATAGAGTGCCATACGTTCAGAAAGCATGTTTAACGCACCTTAAAGTTTGAGTCTAAACGTACCCCGTTTAAACATTATAAATCAGGCATGTTAAAACGCTTTTTTGATCACACTGTATTCCATCATCGTCGGCGCCAGTAACAGCGAGGTCACAGCACTGAAGGTACTGTAGATCAGTCTTATCTTCATCCCCCTGTGGTTTGGGGTTGGGGTGAAGGAGAATGTAAGGGTATGTGGATGGAGCAGAAGGAGGTAGTGTGTTCAACTTTATGTGCATTTTAATTATTTCTTAACATAGGTAAGATATATGTCAATTTAAATTAACGTTAATTATTTTGTTTGGACTAATTTTTTTTTTACCAAGGGCTACCTGTAAGACAGGCCCATAGGACCTATTGCTTTGATCCTATTAAAGGTTTCGACCTCTTTTCTTTCTTTCTCTCTCTCTCTCTCTCTCTCTCTCTAACAAAACATTTTTTCCTATCAAACCTCACATTGATTATGCATCATCAATATGGGATGGCTGCAGTGATGCCTTCTTCAAAAATATTAATTCTGTTCACCGCCGAGCTGCACAATTAGTTATCCCCAATGCTTCCATCACAACCGATTCAAAACTAAAAACAGATTGCGTGCCTCTTCCTCCTGTAACAAACACTTACATTACAATAAATCCCTTGTAGTGTAAATATTAATCAATAATAGAGCTCCTGCTCATTTAAAAGCACTTTTCAGCGAATCATCATCTCGTTATTTATCTTTCCGACATAATGTGATAGTTCCAAGACCACGCTTAGACATATTTAAAACATCTCTGTCCTATTCTGGTCACGTCCAAGCGTGTAGAATTCTCTACCAGAAGAGGTCAAGAAAAGTATATCATTGGCATCTTTTAAAACAAGACTCCATAAATATTTCCTTAGCTCCTAATATTTAAGATGATTTTATACCTCTTTGTTCTTCCCTACCCTGCGATAATTTAAGTTTCTGAGGATGTGTGAATTTACATGTGTGTGTGCGCGCGCGTGTGTGTGTGTGTGTGTGTGTGGAGGGAGGAGGAGAGGGATGGAGAGGGGAGAAGGATGGAAGTATGTGTATTAAAATACATTAAAATGCTTAGTGATTTTTTTAAAACTGTAGTTAAGGTATATGTTAGTTTCAAATTATTTTATGTTAATTATTTTTTTTGTTCTAAATTAAGGACTAGTTAAGACAGGTCCACATGCTATTATCCTATTAATGGATTCGATCTCTCTCTTTCTCTCTCTCGCCCTTCACTCTCACTCTCTCTCCCTGCCTCCCATAATGCCACCACTTGTCCCTCTGTTCATAACCCCTAATCTCATTATTTGCCACTTGTTACGACGTTTTGTAACATTGAAAATGTCTCCTCAACTCCAGTATAAATGCAAACGCATTCTGGATGTTGCAAACAATTAAACAGTGGAAAGGCTTGCTGTTGCAGCTGCTATTGGTGCTGCTGCTGCTTCTGTTCTAATACTGCTTTTAAAAGCTGTCTACGCTTGCAGCATGCATGCATTCACCTGAAGAGCTCTTTTGTTGCTGCGACGGTTCTTCGTACTGATCTAAACATTTTATCAGCTATCCTCTAAAATGCTATATTTTAGCAGCCTGCACTCATTCTTTGACAACTCGGATTTGAGGAATACATTATTTAGTCTAGTTCAAACCAACTAGATTCCAATAATTTCGCTTCCATTATTTTTAACTTTCAAATTAATGGAATGGTTAAAGCTGGCTGCCCATGTTTACTGCTTTGAATGCTTGTATTTGAGATATTCATTGCTAATAAGTTAAACCACATTTCTGATCGTTTGGATCATAATTTTAGTTCAAATTCATCGCATTCCACTAGATTGGCTCGAACAACGAAGACAAATTCAAATCTTAAATGTATTGATGATGTATGAATGGACGCAGCCATTCTAGTTGTTAAAATAATCCAAACAGTGTTAGCACTGCAGAGTTCAGAGAGGTTTTGCATGGAGCAATCGCAACCACCTTGCACGCAGCAGGTTTCCCTGATCAAAAGTCGTTGGAAGTGATGCTGTTGTCTTTGGTTTAATCCCAGACTTCGAACTGTCTCATTCCATGCAATAGACAATATACATTCTTATCGAGAATAGCGTATTGTGAGTAAATTCAACAGTATTTTTGCACTGTGAAGGTGTTATTTGCGATGGGGTGGTTGGGGGAGGGGGGGAGGCGCGTCTAGACAATTCCTAAATTTCTTGAGGTAGCACCTCAGTCCTTTGACCTCTTAGGGCGCAGGAGTGAAGGTCAGTCGGGGTAGGGT
The DNA here is from genome assembly GCA_036898135.1 of Oncomelania hupensis. NCBI lineage: Eukaryota > Metazoa > Mollusca > Gastropoda > Littorinimorpha > Pomatiopsidae > Oncomelania > Oncomelania hupensis. The sequence goes on from CM072521.1 coordinate 47,734,656, forward strand.
AGGGGTGAGGTGTGGGGGCATGGAAGAGGCCACGGAAATGAAGGGCGTTTTGGAAGAGACGTATGAGGATCGCGGCTCCAGCTCTAATAATGATGTGTATTTTTTTTTTTGTCCTATCGCCTTTCAATTAAAAGGTAGACGCGGTCTGCCAGTGTTTTTAGCCAAAACCAACAGCTTCGATTGAAGGGAACTGTCCCCCTCACTGCAGGATTCGGGGCTAATCTTCAGAGACGGGCAGCCAAAATCAACATTTGTAGTTTGTGGAAGGATCTACTGATTCTGCGAGACCCGGATCTTATTGGATTGTTGTTTTTTCCCCTTTGCACATTCCATGGGGTAGTCAGAGATTTTATGGGCATACTTGGGAATAAACCAAGGGAGAGAAGTTGTAGAAGACGGAGTAAGGTACTCTATTTTCAAGTTTGGAGAAGGAGAAGATAATGGAAGTAGAGAATCGACGAAAAAGAAAGGGTGTTGTACAAGGCAATCATCTTGAAGAAGAAGAAAAGGTTTCCCTCGTCTTATGGTAGTGTTTACCTGGCTGGAAGTTAACAAGCTTTATCCCCTGATCCCACCACTAATGGGTCCAATCCCTCCACAGCCTGCAGGTCGTGGAGGGGATCACGATGTTGATGCTTCTCCAAGGAGGTCATAAGGCGATGGCCAAGTGATGAAGAGGAAGAAGAAGAAGAAAGCGGGGACGAAGGATGAGGATGACAAGAGAGTAGGAGAAAAGAGTTGGAGGAGAGAGAAGAAAAAGGAGATGTTGGTGCTTCACCAAGGAGGATTTCATTGCTGTGCATTCATTTCTTTCATATTGATCTGAGTGTGATTGTTGACGAGTGGGGGAATAAAACAATTGAACGGAGGAGGAAGAAGATAAATGGACCAGGATAAGGCAGGACAGAGGAAAAATGCTAGAACGTTAGTCAAGGAAAGGATTAATTGAATCTATAGGTAAAGACGTTCCCAACTCAGCTGCAGTATTAAAGAAGTTAGAGCGCGGGTCGATAGTAGTCTTAATTCATATCGATTTTCTATTTTGAGAGGGAAGCATGCCAGTCCACAGTACGCTACGTCTACATTTTGCTGGAGTGAAAGTTGGTTGCTAAGGAGGTGAGGGTAGGAGGGAGGGAGGAAAGGAGGATGGGTTGGGGACGCGAGATGTGTGAATGAAGATTGTTGGAATTGGATTGTGACCTATCTGTGTCTTAATCCCCCATCCTTCCCTGCACTCTCGCTCTCTGTCTTTATCTGTCTCTGTCTCTGTCTCTGTCTCTCTCTCTCTCTCTCTCTCTCTCTCTCTCTCTCTCTCTCTCTCTCTCTCTCTCTCTCTCTCTCTCTCCCCAACGTTTCATCCCTGCTTTCCAGCTTTCTACCAATCACTACGTTGCTTTAGTCAGCAGCATTGCTATCTGTTGATAATTAAAAGTCTAAAACGGACAAAAAGGGGGAAGAGAGGAGAATGTCTGAGGAGTTTAACCAGTTTTAGCTCCCTTTGTGGATTTTTCAACTCGTTCAGATGGGTTTGTGGGAAGACAAGTAGATCGTCTAAATCGTTCTATTTATTTATTTATTTATTTATTTATTGTTGCTTTAGGTCCAGCGGACTCTTCCGAGCCAAATCAGGACCGGACAACCCCCGATCCGCATAAAAGATCTGTTGAAACAACCCCAGTGGGAAAATTGAATGCCCTCCACCGGCCAGTCACTTTACAATAAAGACATCCCACGCGAGGGACGGCTGAGGGTTGACCTCAACTACGCGAACTCCCCGATTACAAAAACAAAATAGAATACAAACATCATTATAAATCATCAACAAAAAACATACATATAAAATGCCTATAGTGCTAAATAGTACATTCATAGGAAGCCCTAGTGACCACCCGGCAGAAAGCGTCCAACACTCCCAAGCTGATCCAACAGACCTCATACACAAACAAGGAGTCTTGTCCAGGAAGAGTTTTCAAGAAAAAAGGTAGGTCATTGATCTAGCGAAGAAGAAGATAGTATAGCAGAGTGGTAGGACAGATCGGGAATGGGAAAGAGCAAATGAGGAATACAGCGACAGTGGGAATTTAAAGCACTAAATTTCCAGAAAGTGGGGATACTATTTATACTGAAACCCCCGGCACTCCAACGGGGGGAACTGTTGCCGCAGTTAATTTGTCATGCCTACAAAGGCAAGACAGGTTTTCAACTGGGGCTTTCACTGTACCCTTTATAGGTTAGAACAATCTATAGTGGCAAGATTGCTCATGACCCCAAGGGGTGTCTAAATCGTTCAAGAAAGTTCGGAGAAAGCAGAGGAGGCGAGATAACATTGGGGTAAATAAGGGTGAGAAAGAAGGAAGACTTAGATGAAGAGGAGGAGAAGAAGAAGAAGAAAATGATGATTATGGTGATGGTGATGATATGGTGATGATGGTGATGATGATGATGATAATGATGATAATGATAGGTAAATAATTCCTTCTTTAGCACCAATGCCTTATTTAACTATATCATGATTTATTTACGTAAACAGTGGTCTGTTTAGATAAATAATAAAGTTATTTACCGATAAAATATATTAATTAGAAACTTTTCACATTTTTTAGTAAACAAATGATTATTTAGGAATTTGCTTCTACATAAAGATTATGTAGCTAAAAGTTGTTAAAAAAACACCGAAAAATTCGCAAATAAATATTTTTAAAGGCGAATTCCTTAGTGCACAAGTAAATAAACACATGATACCCACCACAACACAGGTTGAAGCTAGAGCGCAAGTAAATGAACACATGATACCCACCACAACACAGGTTGAAGCTAGTCCACAAGTAAATGAACACATGATACCCACCACACAACAGGTTGAAGCTAGTGCACAAGTAAATGAACACATGATACCCACCACAACACAGGTTGAAGCTAGTGCACAAGTAAATGAACACATGATACCCACCACACAACAGGTTGAAGCTAGTGCACAAGTAAATGAACACATGATACCCACCACACAACAGGTTGAAGCTAGTGCACAAGTAAATGAACACATGATACCCACCACACAACAGGTTGAAGCTAGTGCACAAGTAAATGAACACATGATACCCACCACACAACAGGTTGAAGCGCAAAACACATTTTCCCCTTGAGCTGTTTGTTGCTGTAGATATACAGGTACTTGTTGTTACTCACGAAGATGAATGAGAGCGTCCAGATAGTTTATTTTATTTTATTTTTTACAGGGGTGTAGGATGTATGTGAAATTACGTTGCAAAGTGGGGGCTCGCTGTTTTTGTTTGTTAGTTAATTTGGTGTGTGTGTGTGTGTGTGTGTGTGTGTGTGTGTGTGTGTGTGTGTGGGGGTGGGTGGGGGTGGGTGTGTGTGTGTGTGTGTGTGTGAGGGGGGTGGGTTAGGTAAATTACGTTCAAAATATTAAAAAAACACTACGCACACACATTCACATGGTTTCTAATCAATGAAAATTGTGCATAAAAAGCGAGTCTTTTTATAGCTTACTTGCGTTGAAATGTGAACGCGATCTACATAGAACATTGGGCGATGTGGCTAAAACATGCCAAGGCAAAGTAAAAGATACAGGAGCGGTGAGTGTAGTATGTCAAATGACTGGACTCAATGGGGAGGTGCTGCTTTTTTTAATAGCGTTGAATCTAAGAACATGGAGAATAAGTTAAAGTTCTGCTGGTTGCTCATTTGGATATAATAAAGGCCTAACGCCAGAGAATGTGAGCTGTAAAGCAAGTATGTTGCGATAGAAGAAACTCGCTTTTTTAAAGAACGATTTAAAAAAAATAATATTGATACTAATAGAAGAGGAAGAAAAATACTACAGATTCTCCAATAATTCGCTTTATGGCAGAAATAGAAAGTAGACAAACTCGAGAGAAAAAAATTTAGTGATGAGCTCGAAATAGAAAATTGATTTTGGCCTTTAGAAATATGGCCCTGTTTGTTGTTGGCAATGGCCAGGTTTTTATTGCGGTAAAGATGGTAATGATGTTGAAAATGTGAGCCTTTGTTCTTGTTTGCAGATTTGGCTATAGCTGGGCGGTGTATTTTTGCTGAAGTTTGACATGACGCTGTATATTTTTGTCATTTCCACGCCTTTGTAGTTTGTTTTTCATGGACTCTTTGAACTGTTTTATATAGTTTCGCTGTTGGGTTGTGATGGACAGATTCTTTGTAGTGTTATTGGATATAGAAAAGGTCAAAAGCAAGAGAGGGTGTATTGTGTGTAAATGAATTGCCTTGTGGTGTTTATTTTCATGTAGAATGTGCGAGATCGTTTTTCGCGAAAAGCAGCCGGCAGTAGACTAAACTGAATGAAAGATTTTGAGGCTTCGTTCCATACAGAATTTACTGTGACTTTTATTTCTGTATTGTATCACTTTTATATACTTTCCCTAATTGTATGCGAGGATATCAAATACACAGTACACAAAGGTAATCCTTTGCGTTATAATTACTCACGGTTCACCAAAACAAAGTAATACAAAAAGCCAGGCCGAAATTGTAGCTGTCACTTTTGATGCATGTGGCTTGTCATAAAGGGATGCGAGCTACGAGCCGTTCTGTACGTGTACCGGATCATGCCAGCTTAGCGTGCTGTGAATGTATGGCGGACTAACAAGCCTAAGATGCTTGTATGACGGACTAGTGAGGCCTGAAAGCATAATCTCACTTCGTCAGCGCAGGCTTTTTATGATCGCTGCCGTCGCCAGTCGAGAATGAGGCTTAAGCCCCGGATGCGGAAATCACTATCAGTCGGCGCATGCACGTTGGAATAGGAAATTCTCCCCTTTTTGCATAGGTGGCGTTTATAACTAAGTGCTAAATAGCTTTTTTTCTTTGAACCCTGCCTGGCTTCTTAGGCTGGAATCACGGTTACTGTTGTTTGTTAATGACAGTTAATGATGCTGCCCCGCTTAGACATTTCATTTCTCTTCTTCTCTGCATACCGCCTTCGGTTTAATTATTATAATCATCGTCCTCTTTTTTCTATCTTGGATGTCTTCTCGTGATGACGATCATCATCTTGGATAGATAGATCCATGTTTATGACGCTGTTCCGTTTGACGTTGATGGTGCAGGTTCTTACCGCACCATTCACTCGATGATATGCACGTAGCATGCTAGGATCGCCGCTGCCTTCTTCTTCCCTTGATCATCATCCATGCATCATCCCTCCCCGCATCTTTTTCTGTCGTTGCTTTTCTTCTTCACTGATGAGGAGGTTGTTTATGCCACCCTTTCACTGGCAGAGGAGTGCAGATCTGGCGTGTGCCGTATGTTTCATTGATGCAATTTAGCTTTTTTTTCACCTGTTTTCATGCGTCGCCTTTGCTTCCACACCATTTTTCCACACTGGAGGTAGTTTCTCGCACGGTGGAATGATTTTTCAATTTGTCGACATAGTGCTGTGTATCAGTACATTAAAATATGTTTATAATGGTCTTGCATCTTCGTTTTTGTCGTCAAAGTTTAGCGGTTTCTCTATTTCTGCGTTATTTAGAAAACTCAAAGACTTGCATCTTGCTTCTAGTGCATTCTTTTGTTTTATATGAGGTCCTTCTCTCATATATTAGTTGTGTAGAGCATCAAGAGGTTATATCAAGGTTAATAAGGCCTTTGTTCCGACCTTAATATTTATATATATATAGGTTAGAACACAACCCAGGGCCCATAATGTCGTTTATCATCCGGTTAGTAACAAACTTCTTGCTGCTTTTTTTTTCTTAGTATGTACTGAAATGTGCGTTTTTCACAGCACGCTCTCTCTCTCTCTCTCTCTCTCTCTCTCTCTCTCTCTCTCTGTGTCTCTCTCTGTCTCTGTCTCTGTCTCTCTCTCTCCTCACCTCCATCCCTCTCCATCTTTCTTTCATGTGAATTCTCTCTTCTCTTTTTCTTCTTCTTTCTCCCCTTATACAGTATGCATATCTGTGTTTCTGCATCAGTTTTCAGAAGGATGTGAGATATACTGTTTCAGGTGTTTTTTATTTGATGGTTTTAAAATAACATGACCTGGAGGGGGCAGAAATATTCCAAGCCACAAGTGGAGGGAAATTCCCATCACTGCTCATTTTTGGAGCTGGTGAAGTTGATGTCAACACCATGACCACCACCTAAAACTCAGCTGTGACAGATGGCGCCACTGAGGTGGCAAACACTGGCCAAAGAAGAAACCGTGGATCACACCTGCCCCTTTGGACCTGTGTGACAAACGAAGAGAGATGAAAAACAAAAAGAACACCTCCCAGGGAGCTGTTGCCTACCGAAAAATCAACAATGACTTCCAAAAAGGCATGCGCACAGCCAAGGATAACTGGATAGAAGATCAATGCCAGGAAATAGAGAACGGCGTGACCAGCTAAACGGCCCAAGGTCTGCACTATCCAAACAAGTCTGGTATGTGACTTACAGAAGAACAAGAAGTCTTGGATAGATGGACAGAGTACTGCTCTCACCTTTACAACACACATCAAACGGAGACCCATCAGTTCAAGCATGTCGCCAGAACAGAGCATAAGAAGAAATATTCCCAATTCTTCAAGAAGAATTTGAGGCAGCAGTGCAATCTCTGAAGAATGGGAAGTCAGCGGGAGTGGACAACATACCCGCAGAATTACACCAGAGAAATTCTAACATGCAATTGCTGTCGGTAAAAGTGCATTTAAAAAGGTAAGAAAGATTTTTTTAAATGAACAAAGATACATCATGCACTGACTCACACGAATGTACATGGACATTTCAGATACTTTGTATCCTTATATGCATACTCCACAGTATTTGGAAACTAAACAATCACCCTCATTACACTTCAACATCATACACACACACACACACACATACACACACGCACACACGCACACACACACACGCACACACACTTTCTTGTATGGGTCACAAATGGGGTAATTTTAGAATGTAGGAATCGGGGGGACACTTTTTAGTCATTTTTTGATGGAAAAGGGTTAGGGCAAGGGTTAGTTGCAGCGCTGCAACTAGCCCTTACCCTAACCCTAACCCTTCTCTAGAAAGTTGACCTATTTCGTCTCTTATAGGCGACGAAATAGGTCGAATTTTGCTTCAAACTTTTCCAAAAATTCACTGGATTTTCTCCGTCCCGGATAGTGCACTCCTGTGTACTTAAAACACTCTTATGCACTACAACTGCACTCCCATGCACTAAAAGAGCACTCCCGCGTACTTAGAAACAAATGGGTCACGCGAGATAAATGAGGAACGAGCAAATTACCCCATTTTTGACTGAAAAGTAAATTGTGTGTCTCATTTTTGTCGTTTTACAACCTCACACACACACACACACACACGCACCCAATGCCAAATAACATAAAGAGGCTAAATGAGTACGGCACGCTTTCTCCCTTTCGTTGTCCTAACTGCAGGTTTATGGGATATTCAGGACCTCAATTTGGAGACTCGCCTGGCCTATTAGAAGTCACTATCTGTTCTGACGAAAATCTGAGTTTTTCGTTAAAAGACTTTACTGTGGTCTGAGTACTTCTGAGCTCTTGATAGCTGAAAGTGCCTATAGATTTATAGCAAAGTGCTCATTTCTTCTATAATTACGGGAGCTTGGTACGGATTGTTTATGGAAAAGTGGTATGTGTTTGTGGTTAGGAGAGAGGAGAATGTGTTTGGATTGGGGGAAAGGGCCGTTTTTATAGAGACAAAGTAAAAGATAGAAAGACGGTGTGGTGTGTATGTGCGCCTGTAACGTCTGGAGAGACTGTGTGGTGTGCATGTGCGCCTGTAACGTCTGGAGAGACTGTGTGGTGTGTATGTGCGCCTGTAACGTCTGGAGAGACTGTGTGGTGTGTGTGTGCGCCTGTAACGTCTGGAGAGACTGTGTGGTGTGTGTGCGCCTGTAACGTCTGGAGGGACTGTGTGGTGTGTGTGTGCGCCTGTAACGTCTGGAGGGACTGTGTGGTGTGTGATGTGCGCCTGTAACGTCTGGAGGGACTGTGTGGTGTGTATGTGCGCCTGTAACGTCTGGAGAGACTGTGTGGTGTGTGATGTGCGCCTGTAACGTCTGGAGAGACTGTGTGGTGTGTGTGCGCCTGTAACGTCTGGAGGGACTGTGTGGTGTGTGTGTGCGCCTGTAACGTCTGGAGGGACTGTGTGGTGTGTGATGTGCGCCTGTAACGTCTGGAGGGACTGTGTGGTGTGTGTGTGCGCCTGTAACGTCTGGAGAGACTGTGTGGTGTGTGTGCGCCTGTAACGTCTGGAGGGACTGTGTGGTGTGTGTGTGCGCCTGTAACGTCTGGAGAGACTGTGTGGTGTGTGATGTGCGCCTGTAACGTCTGGAGAGACTGTGTGGTGTGTGATGTGCGCCTGTAACGTCTGGAGAGACTGTGTGGTGTGTGATGTGCGCCTGTAACGTCTGGAGGGACTGTGTGGTGTGTATGTGCGCCTGTAACGTCTGGAGGGACTGTGTGGTGTGTATGTGCGCCTGTTACGTCTGGAGAGGCTGTGTGGTGTGTATGTGCGCCTGTAACGTCTGGAGGGACTGTGTGGTGTGTATGTGCGCCTGTAACGTCTGGAGAGACTGTGTGCATGGAGGTCAATGTCAATTGTTTGACAGCTTGCGTAACACTTATTGTAGATTATCATTACAATAGGCTTAAAGGATAATACTGGATAGTAATTGTAGTCCAGTAGTCACACATTTTGTGTTTGAGAGAGAGAGAGAAGAGAGTGTTGCTATGTCTGTGTAATGTCTAGAACAAGGAAACCAGACAAATCAATCTAGTTCTCTTTCTGCGTATTTCGGTCACCAAACAAGCATCGACATCTCTCGACCCAGAGTTTTTATAATTGGACAATTTTACAGCAATTTTCCAATGTGCAAAGGCCAAACGTAAAGAAGTATTGGAACTCCTTCAAAAGGTATGTCTGTTAGGACTTCGGCAAATTGGTTCCAGCTAAAAGGTCCAGAAAGAAGAAGAAAAGGAGGTGTATAAGGAAAGAAGAAGGAGGAGTAGCAGCAGAACAACAACAACAATAACAACAAGCTTTAGCCATACATAAAGCAATGCAGTAATTGCACGAGGATGTAGAGAAAAAAAAAGCTCAAAATAAGTGTTTACTCTTCCGCATTAACTTTCCCGGAAGCCGTTGCAAACCGAAAGTCTTGACAACAGACAAAATAGAAGGAAACAAAGATTAACCAACACAAACAAAAGAGATGCGAAGGAAACATTTGTCGTTGATTACATGTACTTTGAACTAAATGGACCATTGCAAATAAACATTGAGAGAGAGAGAGAGAGAGAGAGAGAGAGAGAGGGGGGGGGGGGGGGGAGGTGAAAAAAAATCGTTCGAAAAGGTAAGAAAGCCAGATCAAAAGAAAAAGAACGTTAATAAAAACAAGTAAAAAGGAATCACGGAAACTATCTTCTTGGCATTTGAAGACTATGTTATCGATTTAATATTAAGGAGCCAAAAAACCTGTAAAAGAAAAAAAAACCACAGGCTGATCATAGGGTTGTTACCCAGTTGATGTTAAATTATTGGGGGCCTGTCTCTCAATTACTTACAGTTGCAAATTCCAACATGACGTTTGCGCTCCTCCCACTCCTCATAATCTTCACGGTGGATGCGTCAGGCCTCCTTCCACCATTGATCATTTAATCATCATCATCATCATCATCATCATCATCATCATCATCATCATCATCATCATCATCATCATCATCATCATCATCATCATCATCTTCTTCTTCTTCTCCTCCTCCTCCTCCTCCTCCTCCTCCTCCTCCTCCTCCTCCTTCTTCTTCTTCTTCTTCTTCTTCTTCTTCTTCTTCTTCTTCTTCTTCTTCTTCATTTGCTTCTGCTTCTTCTTCCTCTTCTTATTGCTTACCTCCCTTTATAAGAAAAATCCTTTGCCGGGGAAAGAGCGCATAGTCCATTCCTCTCTCTTCTCCCTCCACTCCCACCCTACACTCCCACCCCTCCATATCCATCTTTTTTGTTTTCCTTTGTCCAAGTAATAATAATAATAATAATAATAATAATAATAATAATAATAATAATAATAATAATAATAATAATAATAATAATAATAATAATAATAATAATAAAAATAATAATAATAATAAATTGCTATCAGGCGATTTTCCTTCAGTGGAACTCAAATGGCGGCGTTTTGGAGAGACGGCTATTACAGAAGGCTGAAGTAAATCCAATTTTTATTTTTGAATATTAGATCGGCTGCATCCAATACCATTATTGAAGGGAGGGACAATACCGGAGAACCCGGAGAAAACGGTCGGTGTCGTCAAAAGTGTGGTAACTAAGTCACGCAGGTGTCGTCAAAAGTGTGGTAACTAAGTGACGTAGGTGTCGTCAAAAGCGTGGTAATTAAGTGACGCAGGTGTCGTCAAAAGTGTGGTAACTAAGTCACGCAGGTGTCGTCAAAAGTGTGGTAACTAAGTGACGCAGGTGTCGTCAAAAGCGTGGTAACTAAGTGACGCAGGTGTCGTCAAAGGTGTGGTAACTAAGTGGCGCAGGTGTCGTCAAAGGTGTGGTAACTTAGTGAAGCAGGTGTCGTCAAAAGTGTGGTAACTAAGTGACTCAGGTGTCATCAAAAGTGTGGTAACTAAGTGACGCAGGTGTCGTCAAAAGCGTGGTAACTAAGTGACGCAGGTGTCGTCAAAAGTGTGGTATCTACGTGACGCAGGTTCGTCTGATGTGCAGGGTCCCAACCCGCGACCTTGGACATAAAAATTCTGCACCCTTTACAGTTTGCTTTTAGACCAACCCAACTGTCTACATTCTTTTTGTTTTTTCTTCGGCGGAAACAGAAGTGTGGTCCAAGCGAGATCAGTGCTAGGAGGGGGAGAGAGAGAGCGAGAGAGAGACAGACAGACAGAGAGACGTGTGATGGTGACTGCTATCAAAGCACACAAAAAGCAATCGTTGCTGACAAACACAGCCTGACTACAATGCCCTCCGATAAATTATTCCCCCATCAATCATGCGACGTCATTATCCGTCTTCAAGGGACGGACCAAGCAGGTCGACCGATATATACGGAGGTTTTGCTAAGCGTGTACTAGCTATCGAACGAAGGAACAGCTGTCCGACAATTCGCCGTGTTATTCCGTCATATATCGACATTTGATTGACTGCAAACATGTTTTGTTACATGAATACCTTGTATCATCGTCTTGGTCCAAATGGCATTTCCTCCCAAATAGCAGGGTTTTCTACATTTTCAAAGCCCGTTTAATTTTCGAGGTAACTTATATTTAGTTAACTATTCCAGCTATCGTTTTCGCACACAGATGTCACGAGACTATCGGACAAGTATCTATCGCGGTGTAAAATAAATCTTTTGAAAATTACTATATTTGAAGATTTTGGCGCAGATGTCACCTCCTGGATCCCAAGGAACAGAGGACGAACTTGTTACACTTAGTTACGAGTCTGTTCAGGTCACCGAGGGTTTCCTCCGGGTACTCCGGTTTCCTCCTTCACTTTAATAATGGTATTGGATGCAACCTCACTAAATTTTCAAAACTAACATTTGATTTCCTTTCTAGCTTGTAAAAACGATTTGTTTTTACACCAATTTTTTAGGAATGTGTATTTGTCGTTTTTCTAGTAACATGTGAGCGTGTATGTTGGTTACAGATCGCCGCGCTTTGTGTCTGATTTAGGAATAGGGCACGTATAGCATCCAGTATTATTATTAGTAGCGTTATTTTGAGCAGTACATGTACTTGAACTGCTGTTTTGGAGTGTGTAGTATAGCTGTCTTCATTCATATTCTTCTTTGCATAAGTTTGGTTTTACCTTGGTGAAGTCTAAATTCCTACAAAATCTTGAACCAAATCCTTTCAGTAATTTAGGAGAAAATCGGATTAGAAAAGAAGAAAACAATTATGACATCGCCATGACCCAACAGTCATTCTTTTTTTGTCATCTGGTAGGGTTTTACTATTTCCTAACTAAATACCAAGTTTCAAATAAATCCGTTCATTAGTTTCAGAGAAAAGTGCGCGAATGTTAACCCCGAACGCAGGACAGACGGACGCCGGACGACCATAGCCCAAAAACAGTAGTTTCCTAGCTTTACATCTCGGGAGCTAAAAATGGATATATCAAAGAGAATATATACATACACAAACATACGCTTCATCATCATCATCATCATCATCATCATCATCATCATCATCATCATCATCATCATCATCATCATCATCATCATCAACCACCTGGATTTGTTTGTTTGTTTAACTATACACATGTCTTGCATCTGTCTTATGCTGGCCTCTACAGTAATATTCAATTGCGGTGTATTCTGGGATTGTGATTGATTTCTCGGTCCATCAAGTTGACAATAATCGCATTGATCAGGGCAGGCAAATATGCGAACCCCGCGGATCGAAGGGCCATTGTGTGACAGATGGACAGAACACCGTAGTATCCTTAAGACCGTACTGAAGTATGGTCCTTCCAAACTTAAGAAATCAGCAATAGACGCTCATTTGTGTGAGGCGTTAGGCGAGGCGCACCAACAGCAAGTTCGCGCCTTGGGCGTCTTGATTATGTCATGTTGTCGGCCAGCGCTATCTAAGAACCACTCCATTCAATTCAACTCAAATAGTATTACAAGTGGGTTGCTAAAGGTTCGCCATGATTTTCGGAGTTTTGATGCATGAAGTACTGTTGTCCTAAACAAATAGTCATGGGCCTAACAGTTGTCCCTGTTGAACAAGGGATGAGGTTGTCCCAGGTATAGGGCAGGCTCGTGTGTGTGCGCATCGCAGTGCATGGAGCTGCCAAAGTTGCACTGGACTGTTTGAAGTGATCCCGTGTGCGAGTAAAGGTTTGCCTGCAACCCCAACAGGGTTAGGGTTCTCCCTTTTCACAAGTCCAGCTTTATAAAGATTCCAGTGTTCTCGTTGTCGTTGCTTTTTCCTTGCCGGAAGGAGATCCGTTTGGATCATCCCCGTTTAAAGTCTAGCTTTCCCGTAAGGGCAAAAGAACGTGGAGTCCTCTCTTTCCCAGGGTGTTGCTGATGTTCTGCACATCACAGGGCCAAGTAGCGGGGCAACTAGGTCGAGTACGATGCATGGTAGAAATTAAAGGCGTAACTCTTAATTGGTGATATTTTTTTCAACTTCAACCTCTCTCTGCTTCACCCTCCAAGTTTTAGTGAGAGTCAATCACCGATGGTTGCACTAGCGGGCGCGTGTTGACCCAGAGCATTTTCTGAATTTTTATAAAATCTATCACAAATAGGATTATTATTTTCAGTCAGTGGTTATTATGGCATTAGTTGAGTTCTTAATGAAACATGTGTAATTAATGAGTATTCCATTGCCCTTTATACCCGGAATAAATAACGCCGATGTAAGAGAACCCGTTATTCGTCAGAAAGGTTGTTTCAAGGACTTAGCTGGAAGGGGTTATGTTATATTTAAAATGGATGCTGAACAAGCCGTTGGAGTGTTCTTTGTTGAGGATTTCTCATTAGTGTGCATTCTGGTATCTAATTATTATCGTGGTAGGACGAGTTGGTTTTAAGTTGTTGGACTTACCATTAAGTTGTTTCAATAACTCGTTAATGTAATGTAACAATATGTGTGATTTTGAACATGCATTCTATAGGCATGCTTTAAATTGATGCCATTTTAGATAAAAAGGTTTTATATTAGACAGTTTTCTACATTTCCTCTGCATTGAATCGAGCTTTGCTTTATGATTGGAAGTGAGCTGGCGTACTCGTCTTTGGTAGGAGGTCGTTTGACAGACTCACTCATACTATACTTTGCCAGAAGTTGTTTCAAAGAACTAACACGAGGAAAAAGATTGTTGTTTCGAGGACTTAATGTTATTAGAGAGAGGTTGTTTCAGGGACTTGTTATTATTTGAAGGGGTTCTGTCTACCAAACATCTGTCGCTGAGCTTATGATCTGTTCGGGACACCGCATACCAACACAGTTCTGTATTTGTCCCAAGTCAACACGGATCATCACACACACTGATCAATACCCTTTGACTTCTTTCCTCGACTTCCCCTCTTCCCCTCCCCACTCCCTTCCACACATACACACTACACTACACACACACACACACACACACACACACACACACGCACACCAGTTTTTAGTCCTTAATCGTATGTATATTCCAGCATAAGCTATCCATCATCATCATCATCATCATCATCATCATCATCATCATCCTCATCATCGTTAGCGTCATCATCATCTTCGTCCTTATAAGCATTTCTTCTTTAAAGTATGCAATAGTCAACACATGTTTCAATTTTTACATGATGTTGGTTTGATTTGTCGCATATAAATCATAATTATCGTCTTCTTTTGTATTGTTGGTTGGATTTTATTGGTAAGATTGATTTTAGTTACATTTTTCATCATATTTAAATCTTAACAGTTTAGTCTGATTTTACTTTATTTTGTGTGGTCCTGATTCGGCTGTTGGCAGTCCACTGGACCCTATAAACACTGAATATGTATCTATTTCTTCTTCTTCTTCTTCTTCTTCTTCTTCTTCTTCTTCTTCTTCTTCTTCTTCTTCTCGTCTGCGTCATCATCATCTTCGTCGTCATAAGCATTTTTTTTGGGTTGTTCTTGTTGTTGTTCTTGTTGTTGTTCTTCTTCTTTCATGTTTGCTTAGTGCCAATCCAGATGACCTCTTGAAAGAACAAAAGTAGTAGTTTTTCGTTCACCCGGAAGGTTCAGTGCCGATGGAAACTTCCATTTGTTAGAAAACGAATTAATAACAGAAATGAATGTATGATTTCGTGATTTAAACGCATCTCGCAAATTCATCATTTGGGCATTGAGCAGGGCAATTACAGTGCAGCGTTGCACGTGTAAGATTGCTAAATGATTTCACACATGGGTACGTTATTGTGCGCGCCATTACCTAGCTGTTTTCTTTCCTCACAACGTTTTGATGGGGTTTGGTCGTTGGGTGTAATCCAGAACTGTACTAGAGGGGAAATCTAAAGTTATGTTGTTTGATAGGCTAACGCTATGAGAAGATTGATACACTCTCAATAATTTAGATCTAGAAGCTGGAAAACAGTTTATCGCCTTGCACCCATAGCGTGCTTTGACTAATTTTTTTAAAAAGGGGGTTATTTTGATGCGTTTTACCATTTATAGTGTTGGTATGTGTGCGCATTAAAGTGTGCGTTAGTGTGTGGGGGGCGGCGGCGGGTGCGTGCGAGTAAGGTTGGATGTTTTGAATTGGTGGCGGCTGCGGAGTGATGATAATTGTGGTGTCACGGGGTATTATTTATCGTTCAATATCGCAGTATATCAATTATCAAGGTGAGGGGTGAGTTGGAGGGAGGCAGAGGGGGGGGGGAGGGAGGGCGAGATGCTCAATTAAGCTGATGAAGTAAGCAGCCACAACTTGGGTGCTGCTAGGTCGATTTTGTTGTGTCTCACATCATCATCAGACATACGTTCCCTTCGGTGCCCAACAGGTTGATGTTGTTACAATGTCCTACCGCTCTCTGTATTTGTTACACAAATCCGCTGTGTATTCTGTTTTAACAAAAAAATTACCCGTTGTGGCCGCGAGGTCTAAGGCGGGACTAACTTGCCTTGTCCACAGGCTAGAAACCAATGGCGTATGATAGGTGTGGGATCGATTCTGTCTCAGGGTGTTATGCTTCTCCGAATATTATTTACTTTCGACTCGGGCAACCTCTCGAGGGTTTTCTCCGGGTACTCCGGTTTGCTGCTCCAGCAAAATTTACTTTCCCAATGAAAAGGGATAAAAGTGGAGAGGGCTTAGAGTGTTCCGATAGAAAGGAACAATAAAGTGTCAACAATAAAACTTTAAAAAATCAATCTCGCAATGCGGTCATAAACAAAAGGTAGCTATTTGACCAACCTCGCATGCTGCACGTCATCATCCCGAGCTCTGCGGCTGAAGGGAAAAGGTCGCGCTGATTCTAATCAGGTCATAAACCCACGACACCAAATGGACAGCGCTTTCCCTCGGGACTCTCCGTCACTGCTCGGTTATTTCCGTTACTGCTCGGCCATTTCCGTAAACCGGAAACGGCGCATGACGCCCGGAAGTGAGCGCAAAGGGGCTACTCATGCAGTAATGGACGTTGAAGATGATGAGATAGGAGTAGAATTTGCCTAGTTTATGTGTGCGTGCGTGTGTGTGTGTGTGTTTGCCAGCGTTTCTGCGTTGTTAAGATAGAGGGTGTTAATTTGTTTAGCCTCAAGGTGTGGAAAATAGGACAGTCTGATTGGCAATGATTGCTATCATTGAACATGCTCGGCAGGATTCCAGCTCACTATCGGTGTTTGTGAAGATGCCAAAAGTAGTCTCTCTCTCTCTCTCTCTCTCTCTCTCTCTCTCTCTCGCTCTCTCTCTCTCTCTCTCTCTCAACCCTCTTTTAGCAGAAGATAATCTGCGTCAGTGTCCTAAGTCCAGCCAATGGAAATCTAAGCAAAGACCATTTTAGATTAAGCTAATCCAAATTCGCCATAGAACCCATCTAGGAATCCCGATCTGTTTTAAAGGAATGAGGTCGATAGCGTCATCAACGTCACCCCCAATCACGTCATCAATAAATATCTTTATTGAGAGAGAGAGAGAGAGAGAGAGAGAGAGAGAGAGAGAGAGAGAGAGAGAGAGAGAGAGAGAGAGAGAGAGAGAGAGAGAAAGAGAGAGAGAGAGAGAGAGAGAGAGAGAGAGAGAGAGAGAGACTGACAGACAGACAGAGAGGGGGGGGGGTGAATAGAGGGGTGTGGGAAGAGAAGGGAAAGAGGTGAAATTCTGGCCAGTCATTTTTATTCACACGAAAAACTGGGTTAAATTTAGCATGCCTCTGCTTAATACGGTATTACACTGGTTACTGTCGAGCTGTTTGGTTTCCATGGCAATGAAGTGGTGGTAATACTAGTATAAGTAAGAAAAGAGACAGGAACTTATGGGAACAAATAAGAATGACAGAGAGGAGGAGAAAGAGGGACTTGGATGGTGTGTGGGTTGATGGGTTCATCCTCTTAGCAGAGATGGCCATAAGTAAGGTTTGATGGAGGCTAGTTTGGACCCCACTAAGCCTAGCCATTTTGATGGTTGTGGAGACAGTTTTGCAAACCGTCGAAACTTTTTTCTTTTGTGTCCGCTAAGGTGTTTTTGAATTAATATAGTAGACAGGATTACCCTTTTTCGTCTCTCGCCCGCCGTCATTCGTACACTCACACATCACCTTTTTCCCAGACAGGCACCTACCTATAAGTCGCTCATTGACCATTTCACTCAACTCACTCTCTCGCTCACTCACTCACTCACTCTCACTCACTCACTCACTTACTCACTCACTCTCACTCACTCACTTTCACTCACTCCATCACTCATTCACTCACTATCTCTCTCACTCACTCATCCACTCACTCATTCACTCACTCGTTCACTCTCTCACTCATTCACTCACTCACTCTATTCACTCACTCTATTCACTCACTCATTCACACTCACTCATTCACTCACTCATTCACTCACTCATTCACTCACTTACTCATTCACTCACTCTTTCACTCACTTACTCACTCACTCACTCATTCTCTCACTCATTCACTCCCTCACTCACTCATTCACTCACTCGCTCACTCACTCTCTCACTCATTCACTCACTCTCTCTTTCATTGAGGTTGATCTATGATGTAAGCCATCGCTGGTAGGGTTGGTGTAATAATGTCCACACTGAAGAACAATAATAGTACTGCATAGGCATGACATCAACAATGTTGGTGTGTATTGCACGTGTGTTTGATGCGATCATGGCGGCGGTGACGATGACGACGGTGATGGTGATATTGACGATGATTTTATTAGGGGTTTTGTCATATCACACGGGCAGTGTTTACGTGGTTTTTTTTTTCTTCTGTTTTGTCACTTTGTATTTTGTAAGTGTGTATAAATTAAAATAATGTTCGTTACATATTTTACCACGGCACCCATTTATTTACTGGAATCTCATCTTTTATGCCTTCTTCTTTTGTTTCAGATCGAAGATGCGATGTTGATGTTTGACAAGCAGACCAATAGGCACCGGGGTAAGTGATTCTTGACTGTCCCTCTCCTGGAATCCTATTCTTCCTTACAAAATAACATCGTTGGAACCTCCAATCATGTTCCTGCCTTTAAACGGACGTCGTGCTATCCTCCAATCATATGCCGTCGTTTGAACCACCAATCATTTCAGTCTTACAAAATGACGTCACTGCATCATCCAATCATTTCCCTTCTTACAACAACGACGTTGTTTTCCTCTATCCCATTCCTCCTTACTGTAGGGCGTCGCTATATCCTTAACTTGTAATCCTTGCAATAGAATGACGTAGGTTTATGTGTAGGTCACAGGGGGCGCGTTTCTATGCTCCCACACCTCATACAACCCTACGCCACCGCGTATCGTCAATCACTTTTCCCGGTAGAATATGACATTTTCATTTGAACTATGTTTTGGCCAGTGATCGATTAAAATTAACTATTCATCCTTTAACGAAAAGGCTGGAGACTTCAATAGGGGAAAGCATGATTTATGAACCATAAATCTAATACATCGGGAGGAAGAGGCCATTTAGAGCGAATATTTTTGTAATTAAAAACCGATCTGCCGTAACTGATAAATTAGGCGATGTGGCGTAATTGCCATAAATTGACATTTTCAATTAATTTCGCCTAGTTCAACAAAATGTGAACATGCGATTGTGGAATTAATGTGGATTACTATCAAATTAATAAGTGAAGTGAGGTGTGAAATAAAGCAATGTAATAAACTAAGTCAGTGATTTAGCTTTTATTTGTGGCTTTATTCTTGCACTCTCTTGCCTCTCCATTTTGGCGCCTGAAATAAATCAAGAAGGTGTAGATTAGAGGTCTAATTACGAACAAAATATTATTAGAAAATCGCATTTGCAGACACTCCTCCCATGTACCCTCTCTCTTCTACCTCTCCACATACACATACAACGGTTGAATACATTACATTTCATTGTTTTAATGTTATACACTCGTTATTAGTTTTTATCAGTAGATGATTCAGCCCCGATGCTTGAATCCTGATAAGTGTAACCCAGATTCGTTTATTCACACAACTTTCACTCAGCAACAAGGCAGGAGTCGTCGTATGAAGTTTTGCAACTTTATTCAGCGTACATCAACAACTGCATACAATCGCTTTTTTCTACTTTTTCCCCTTTTCAGACACAGTGCATCAATTATATAGTCTCTCTATACTCCAGAGAACGTTCGAACGTTCCAGCGTGACGCAGTTACAGCCAATCACAGAAAAATTCGTCATCAGAACTGTCTTACGTCATATAACCTCGCCTAGGCCAGAAGAATCTCAGTTACGACTTCATTTATCTAGACGCTTCGATGATAGTAAACAAGCAACCGTAGAAAATTCTTCAATAATATCGACCAACGAAAATTATCAACATTATACCAAGCTTCTTCTAACAACAACGCAAAATCAAATGCAAGGTAAATAAACTCTGTTATTGAATGCTTTGCAAAACAAAACGATTGGTACTATCGTGCGCGTGGCAAACGTAACATAGCCCATACCCAATTTAACATCTTTATCATTCTTCTTCATCCTGCATTCCCTCTCTCCCTACCTTTCTCCCCGTGTTCCTCCATCCTCTCTGGCCCTCATTATCACAAGGTGTGCGTGCGAGAGAGCGATATTTGTATTTTAACTAGGAAAAACAGGAACGGTTTGACACTGATGTATTTGAACGGGTGGAGTGAAACACTTGTCAAGATTGTGTGTGTGATGGCCTAATGAGGTTTTCTGTTGATTCGTCTGCGCGAGGAGGGGGGAGGGGGCGGGAGAAGTGTGTGTGTGTGCGCGCGCATGTGTGTTTGTTTTTGTGTGCGTGTGTGTGTGTGATGGCAACTGCGGGAAGATGTCTTATGTAATAGTGTCTATACAGATGTCAGTGTACTCTATATGTGATGAGTGTGTGTGCACGTGCTTGGTGAGTAGGTGTGTGTTTTAAGTGGTGTGTGTGTATGTGTGTGTATTTGTGTGTGTGTGTTATGTGGCCGAGGTCTTGCTTGTATTTATTTAAAGGTATGTGTCAGTATGAGCGAATTGTATGTGCGTCTGTATGGCCGGAAGTTTTTTTTTTTTTTTTTTTTTTTTTTTTTGTTGTCTTTGTTTATACTGCTGCTGTTGGATCTCTGTTGTCTCTGTCGAAAAGAGATCATAGCTAGAGTAGCCCTTTTAATCTTGTTGTACAATGTTTTATGTGTACATATTGAGCATGTTTACAGCATCATCACGCTTTATCATGTACTTTTGGTTTTGTGCATAAGTGTGTATGCTTGGTTCGTCCTCTGCTTCTGTAGTTATGTTATGTGATGGTGTCTTACTTTCTGCTTTCATGTTATGTTTTAGATTAGTTTAGATATTATTTATTAATTTGTACAGATTAAAATCCTGCCATCATGTTAGTAGTTGGTTCTCACACGCATTGCCATTTAACGTATATTTGAAATATTCCATTGAACGCTAGTTAGAATCAGTCACTTTAGTTTTAATTATTATTTATTAGCATTATAGCATTACTAAATGTGCTGTTTGTTCAATGTATGCGTAGTGGTAATTGTTTGTGCGTCATGTTTTCTTGAGCGTTTAACTACTTCAACAGTATATTTCTTGCTGTCGGTTAAAAATAATTTAGTTACCACCCCCACCCCCAACAGATACACACTCACACACATACACACACACACACACACACTCCCTCCGTGTTTAGATCAAATGTAATAACATGAATGTATGGGACTATTTTCTGTGTTGAACATTTTGAACTTCGTGAAGTCCCAAATATCAGTATTTTATTTTATTTAAAAATAGTTGAAACTTTAATTTCTCTGCCTTCCCCCTCTGCACATCTCTTTTCCCACGCCATTCTTCTAGCCATCTTTAACATATTTTCCATCTTTGACAAATGGACCAAAATGTGGACATTATTCTATATAAGTTATTAGTGTTTCTGAGATGGATTTTCGAGTTTAGAAGTAAGCTGTCGAAACTTCTGATTTGATTGGGCGTATTAGTTAATGTTTGGCGAATGCTTCACAAAGTTTGACAGTCCCCATTCGAGGGGTTAGTTAACACGATTTAAGATGTTATTTTTGTTTTGTTGTTGCGAACTTTAACATCATTTTGAGGTATGTTTTACAAACTTTTGACAGTCCCATACGATGGTGTTGCAGTCTTGTGACAGTCCCACATACTCTTGTCTTTACACGTTCCATTGAACTCAAAAAACAGGAGGAGGTCGCCAAACTACGACCTCCATCCAGCTAATCTTCCGGAACTAACGACTTTGAAACGATGCCAGTGGCTTAAGTAAAAATAGCGTGGTGTTTTGTTTCAACTCTTCCACCTCAATAAGACGACTTTTTTGCAAGTTTGAAAAGTTCAAGAAAGCTTTTTGTAAGGCTTGAATGAAAGGGTAAAACCAGTCAAGAAATATAACTACAATTGAAAAAGCGAAGAAGAAGAAGAAGAAGAAGAAGAAGAAGAAGAAGAAGAAGAAGGAGAAGAAGAAGAAGAAGAAACCAATGTTAAAATTTGCTTGAAAGAGCGATTCAAGGGAGAGTGGAGAAGAAAAAGATCCTTTGGAAGATTTTGAGATGCGACCAGAATACAAAAAAGGTTTGGCTGAGATAGTGGGGATCAGCTTAATCTAGGGTACACATCTACACAATTAAAATTCAGACAGATTTGTAGGAAAGGCAGGTTCTCATAGAAGATAACTTTGGGGGGGGGGGGTATATATTATCCTCTAACCTGACGACGAAAAGTCGGGCGACACTAAAGGCGGGAGAATTATTACAATTATACTTCAGCTAGTTTTTTTGTGTAGAAACGTGGCAGCTGTGTCAGACTGTAGGGAAACTCCCCGAACAACTCACCAAACAGTCATCACTCACTCCTAGTGATGGAGAGAAGGTTTCTGTTCATCTGGCTCTCTTTCGCACTTTCTTTTGTTGGTACGTTGCCTTAAGCGCCCTATGAATACCACAGGCGATGGCATTTGGCTGGCAGTGGGAATCTTAACTTGTAGATCCATCTTTCCCTCTTTCGCCATGCTCTTTCTCCTGGTATTGGAAGTTTTTCGTCCCCATCTTCGTGATCTTTCCTAACCCTCGTTTTCATAGGTCTCTCTCTCTCTCTCTCTCTCTCTCTCTCTCTCTCTCTCTCTCTCTCCCTCTCTTCCTACTTTCGCCCTTCATCTGCCCCGCCCTCTCCCACTGCTACCCCATCCCTGCATCATCCCGTCTTTATCCCGTCTTCGCACTCCGGAACTCCCAACATGCACAACTACAAAGTTTTAAGACTGGAAAAAATCGCAGTTAGGTTCTCACCTACGTCAGTGTTTTCGCGTTAGAGCTTGCAAGGAAATTGCAGCAGACACAACCAGCTTCAGACATAAGAGAGGAATGCTGTTAAAAGGCTTCCTCCTCCTCCTCCACCTCCTCCGTGTTCTTCCTTTTTTATTTTTCTTGATCATCAGAATCTACTCCTTCGTTTTCTCCTCCTCCTCCTCCTCCTCCTCCTTCTTCTTCTTCTTCTTCTTCTTCTTCTTCTTCTTCTTCTTCTTCCCTGCAACTCTTTTGTTTTAGATGTTATTTCTCAACGTTCTCTCAGCTTTCACTATTCCCTTCTCACCTCTTGTTTTTTCCACAGCGTCTGTTTTTAAGACACACAGACCGGAGTGTGTCTGGTTTGGCAGATTTTCACCTGGCTCTTTGTCTTCTTATTCTTCTATAATTTCTTTCATATCTTCTTCTCCTCCGATTGGTCTTCTTTCCAATTTAGCTTCTTCTTCCATTTGTTCATTGCTTTTTCTCCTGCACCATTTTCTATCCTCTTCTCCTTCTTTGACCCATTCCATGTAAGGTTTCTGTTTGTCACGCGGTGGCCATGATAGTGTGTTTAAATATCCTCTTTTGTTTCTCCTCGACTTCTAGTTCATTTGTCTTTAAGGGAACTTCTTCTGAGAACAACAGTCTACTGTTTCGATAGTGTGTGTGTGTGTGTGTGTGTGTGTGTGTGTGTGTGTGTGTGTGTGTGTGTGTGTGTGTGTGTTTAAGCGCGCGCGTGTATGTGTTTTCCCGCGCGTGTGTGTTGGTTGTTGTGCGTTGTGTTATCACTAACGATACTACCATGAGCAGAACACAACGGCACTGTTTCCTGTCTTGGGCTTTGTTCTTGTTCCTCTAGATGAGCAAACAAGTTTTATTTTACCCGTTCTAGATAGCAGAAAGCTACAACAACATAGGAGAATACGAGAATGTGATGAGAGGTATGAGAGATATGACGTGATTGTAAATGTCGCCATTTAGAATCTGATAAACAAGAGATGTTGATAGCTATTCTGGAGGAAACCATTTCACTACTAAAAGTAACAAAAAGAAAAAGATGAAAGCAATGCGTTTATAACAAAGAGGTGATGGTGAATGTTAACAGTAAGAATATAGAAACCTCAAAAAAAATGTTATGGAATCGGATTTTTCGTCCAAAACAATAACCACTATATAGTTGGGAACATCCCGGTTGTGAAGAATTGTTTCTGTATTGCTATTTTGCAGTTTACTTTCGATATAATGACAATTGCTCGACAAATCTAACTCGCAGACGAAGTTAGTGAGCAGAGGTCAGAGACGCATCTCCAAGGTGACTGAGCCGCTAAAAGGTCAAGGACAAATTTGTCATTCTGGCATGGTAGACCAGCTTTCAAAATGACAAATGTACATCTTTTTCCGTTTCTCTTTCACCTTTTTTTTCGCATGAGGAACAACGCAATAAAGGTCGCTAGAAATGGCCGAGGCAGGAGCGTCTGAAGGTAAATGACAACACTTACGAGGTACTTTAGAACGGTATTAGTACTCTCTTGCGAGAGGAACCAGCCTTTTTAGGCCTGCGAAACTGGCAACGAGGGAATTGGTTCTCGCGATATTTCGGTGCGGGCATGATTTTGTAGTTCCCGCTGATTTGTAACTTGCACTGTTAGTTTGAGAAAGTCAGACTACAGTTTAACGTTTGTGTCTCTCCATCTCCATTCCTTCTCTCCCCCTCCCCCTCCCTAGTATTACACTAGTGTGTGACTGGTTTTTGCCCAAACCCCTATATAGCTGATCCTGTTTTGTGGTTAGACTAGCAGTCAGTGCACTTCGTCTGTCTGGGACGGTATTCATGTTTAGCGGGTGTAACTTGTTATTGATGACCTTTCCATACTTTGCTTTGAAACTGGATCGCTGCTGGAGATGCTCCGTTTAGGAAGAAGAAGAAAAAGAAGAAGGAGGAGGAGAAGAAGAAGAAGAAGAAGAAGAAGAAGAAGAAGAAGAAGAAGAAGAAGAAGAAATGTACTATTGCATTGTCAATGAACAGCATTCGTTGTGGTGGTGATGGAAGTTTTAAGATATATAAACCCACCAAACCTAAAAGAAGAGACGAAGAAAGTGGTTTGCTAATATATAGCAGTAAACAGCATTCACCTTGGCCCAAATGGAAGTTTTGGGTGTTATTAAAGATATCAAAAAGCAAAGTTTTGGCGGGTTTGGAATGAAAAAAGGACGAAGGGTAAAGGAATAAGAAGTACTGCGGAGCAATCACAACTTTCCATTTCAGCGAAGTGAAAGTTTTCAGACGTTTGGAACCACAACACGAAGCTCTAAACTCGACACAAAAAAAAAGTTTAGCACATAAAGCAAGGCAGTTCATTTTGGCCGAAAATTGGATAAAGTTTCCTGCATAAAAAAAAGCACAACCCTGCATCGCCTCACATACATAGGGGGTTGATGAAAGAGGGCCAAGAATGGAAAGTAAACGACGATAAATGAAAAGCAAGTAAGCATCACAACCATCACCGTTTTTGTAGGACGGTGTTCATGTTCTAAAACGCAATTCTGCGAGTCAATGTTCCGCTGTTTCCACCGTTTAATATGTACTAGTCTTCCTGTCTGTCCATGTCTCTCTCTCCATCTTTGTCTCTGTCTATCTCCCTTTCTCCATCTTGCTCCACCACCTCTCTATGTAGGTGATTGAAATCCTGATTTTGTTGCAAACGTTGAAGATGAAAGGAACGCTAATTCCAGCCTTGCGTGTCCTCAGTTTAATTTCCAGGCCCTTGTAGATTTATTATCGCCCCTTTTCACTTCTCCTCCTCCTCCTCTTTCTCCAATAAACTAAATAAGCGGGCCTAAGTGCTATGCACCATCTGTTCTGGCAGTCAAGGCGGGCGAATTAATTCTGTTTTTATGCTCCCTACTTCCACCCTCGCCTCAGCACTTCTTCTATTCGAAAGATTGTTTTTATGTGCTTTTTCTACACCTCTCCACGCAGGCTCGGTTGTTTCCTTAGATATTCGTTTGTATGGTTTTTCTCTTTCTAGCGCACATTTCTCCCTCCTGCAACTTACATTTTCAAAACTCCACTCCCTCCCCCCCTCCCCCTCACCCGCACCCCCTTTCGAAATGTCAGTATGCCATCCTTTTCCCTTTTCTACAAACCCTCTCCCTTCCCCTCCGCCTCATCCGCTTTGTTCTTCCGCTTTATAATGATAGTTTGTCCCTGTACGCTCTCTGGCACACTTGCAGTTCTTTCGCTGTCCTCCATTTCTTCCGTATTCTCTGCATTGGTTTTTAATGGTAAGATGGTGTGTTTTAACTAACGTTGTTTGCACTCCTTTCAACTCTCTACTTGATAGTATTGTCGTCTTGTACATTTGTGACTCAAGTTTTGCCCTGCTATTCCTCTACCCTCTTCGTTATTCCACATCCCGCCACCTAGGACCCATTTCCACCTGTTAGTAGGCTATTTATTCCACGTTATGACTTTGTTTGTTCCTCGCTCATTCCGTCTTTCCCACCTCGTGCAGTTGTTATCAAAAATAGTTCCGTCCCGCGACGTCAGTTTCCATTTAGGTCGCTGCAGATTCTACCTGCCGATGAGAACTTAGGTGGTAAGATTTGCGCTGGGTACCTTCAGGCCGACAGTTCATTTATCTGCTAAAATGATCAAGATAATGTTCTTCTTCTCTGGTTTTCTCCCACCTTGTGTCTGTTCCACAAAAAATAGTGCTATCAGTGTCATTGTGTTTACTTCCTCCTCCTCCTCCTCCTCTTCTCCTCTTCTTCGTCCTCCTTCTTCTTCTCGACATATCTCCTCATCCAAAGAAGGGTACGTCCATATACTCTGCGTGGTTGTAATCTGGGTATCCTGTCAAAGACTGCTAGAGAGAGAGAGAGAGAGAGAGAGAGAGAGAGAGAGAGAGAGAGGGAGAGAGGGAGGGAGGGAGAGAGAGAAGGTAAGTGGGAGAGGGAGTGAGGGTCAGGAGAGAAGGGTGCGGTTTCCGGGAAGGGTATGACAAAATAGACGGATTCTCTCTTGAAAAACATCGCTCTTCTTTGGCGTATATTTTTGTGTCTCTCCAATGACGTCAGGCGCCTACGGCTCGATTACCGGTCCATCTTCTCCAACTCCTGTTCACTCCCCTTTCTACTGTTCGTCCTCTCTCACCCCCCCCCTTCCCCTCCACCCCTCCTCTCTCTTTGTCGCTTTCACTATCACGATTGTTGTGTTTACTATAGAAAAGTATACGTTTGAAAGCTGTTACTATGATTAGTAGCCTACCTTCCCGCTCGCCAATGTTGGATGTTGGGAAACGGGGTAAGAAGACTGTCTCTGACGTCATGACCTCATCGTTTATCTGCCCTTGAGTGCGATTTCTCAGTGGAAACTCTCCCACGAGAGCACAGAATATAGCGACTGTTTTGACGGACTTGATGGATAATAAACATTGACAAATTTTTGAAGATTTTGGAAGTCAAGATTGTCTTCTATTAGCTGCTCTCTCTCTATCTCTCTCTCTCGTTCTATCTTCTCTCTCTCTTTCCCCTCCTCTTTCTCTCTCTCTTCCCTCTTCTCTCTCTCTTTTTCTTCCCTTCTCTTTCTCTCTCTCCCTCTCTCTCTCTCTCTCCCCTGGTTCCATCCTGCACCCTTCTCCCATCCAAGAATCTTAACTATAGTAGTAACACTTTCTCTTGTGCAGTGTGTCATTTACAAGCCATTGATTTTTATGTCTGCATTCCGGGCAAGCACCTTATTATTTATTTATTTGGGGAGCAATATTTCTTAAAGGCAACCACCCTTGCAGGAGGGGAGGAATTGATCACCGCCTCCCATAAGCATTTATCATTGGGAAAGCCTATAAAATAAATATTATCAGTAGAGGATGAGATTTGATTTTGGAGCTAATAAAAGCGAGGAATTCACTGGGTGTTTCAATGGAAAATAATAATTGAAGATGAGAGAGGTGGGGGGGAGGAGGAGGGAGAGAGAAAGAGAGATGTATCGATATTTGGGGGTAATTCAAATCTACAGTCTCAATCTTGCGCGATGAATTGCTATATGGTATGTGAAAGTGTTAGGGGAAATATTGTGATATGCACAAAGACTACTAGTAAAGAATTTCCATTACAATAGTAGAAGGGCGTGTAATATTCATTAGACATAAAGCAGACAGAAATTGGCACTGAGCTTAGTTGGGGGAGGAAGAATAAATGGACGAAGAAGATTTAGGTGAGAGAAGGAGGAATGAGAAAGAAGACGGAAGAGTAAAAGCTATGATGATAGGTGGATGAAGAAGAAGGATGAGGAGGAGAAATAATAAGAGAAATAGGTGGAAGGATTAAAGGCTGAAAGAAGATTAAGAAGAGGACGAAAAAGTGAAGTAATGATAGAAGACGACAAAAAGGGAGGAGGCAGATAGTGAATGATGCAGAAGGTGAAGAAGGAGGCGAATGGAAACGTAGAAAAAGGAAGAGAAGAAGGAATGGAGGAGGACGGGTGGGAACGGGTGTGGAGTGTGTGGGAGGCAGCATGACATACAGTCCTAAGGGTGCAGGCATTCCGTTCACTGTTAACCCTATTACTCCCGCTGTTTCCTGTCGACGTAGCCACTGTCTTTTGTCTTTCCTGCTCTTTTTTTTTTCATGTGTGTTTTTTTTCTTTTCCTTCTCCCCTTATGGTCGTTGTTGCAATGATTTCTTTTATGTGTGTGTTCCTTTTTTCATCCTTTTTTTTCCTTGGCTTTACAACCCACTTGCTTCTTATTGTTTTGAACCACAAAGGCAGTACAAGCCATACTCTACACTAGGCCAGTGAACCACAAGGGCAGTCAAAGCCATACTCTACACTAGGCCAGTGAACCACAAAGGCAGTACAAGCCATACTCTACACTAGGCCAGTGAACCACAAAGGCAGTCAAAGCCATACTCTACACTAGGCCAGTGAACCACAAAGGCAGTACAAGCCATACTCTACACTAGGCCAGTGAACCACCAAGGCAGTCAAAGCCGTACTC
This sequence comes from Oncomelania hupensis, assembly GCA_036898135.1. NCBI lineage: Eukaryota > Metazoa > Mollusca > Gastropoda > Littorinimorpha > Pomatiopsidae > Oncomelania > Oncomelania hupensis. Next base: position 47,763,101 of record CM072521.1, read on the forward strand.
TACATTAAGCCAGTGAACCACAAAGGCAGTCAAAGCCATACTCTACATTAAGCCAGTGAACCACCAAGGCAGTCAAAGCCATACTCTACACTAAGCCAGTGAAACACAAAGGCAGTCAAAGCCTAAGCCAGTGAACCACAAAGGCAGTAAAAGCCATACTCTACACTAAGCCAGTGAACCACAAAGGCAGTAAAAGCCATACTCTACACTAGGCCAGTAAACCACAAAGGCAGTCAAAGCCATTTTCTACATTAAGCCAGTAAGTTTGTTATGTTTACATGTTGGCCTTTCTCTTCCTTCCAGCACGCACCATACGTCACGCGAACTCCAGTTAGTTTGTGACCTTCTTTACAATTAGTTTGGGAGTTTTATCTTCACTCAACTCCGTTTTACCTGTTTTGTCTGTATTTTGTTTACAATTACTTCTGTTTTCTTGTAAACGGCAAGTTGTCTTTTCACTCTCCTTCCACTTGCAACCAGGCTTCACACAAACTCCACAAGTTTCAGGACACACCAATGGATAATGTCTTCGGTGATTCTATTACTTTACATTCAGCACTGATCTATTTCACTCACCTATATGGAAAATCACTAGTTGCCGTCCCTTCTTTTTTGAAATTTGGACTCTCACAGCAGATCTACAACGAAGAATACAAAGCATGGAGATGAGGTGCCACAGAAGACTTCTGGGCATTTCCTATACCCAGCACACCAACAACGACGAAGTCCGACAGACATCACACAAGACATTGGACAACATGATGACATGCTCACAGTGGTGAAGAAACGGAAACTCCGATGTTATGGCCACGTCACCAGAGCATCAGGCCTTGCAAAGACCATTCTGCAAGGCACGGTGCAAGAAGGCAGAAGAAGAGGGAGACAGAATAAGAGGTGGGAGGACAACATTCAAGAATGGACTGGCTTGTCTCTGAGCGAAGCCATGAGGGTTCCTGAGGACAGAGAAAGATGTAGTAGGCTGGTTTGTATGATCATCAGTGGTGCTTCAAAGACCTTCGAGTAACGGGATAGGATAGGAAAGGATAGGATAGGATAGGATAGGATATCCTAATAGTAGGTTGAAGGTGTTAGATTCATTTTCGCTCTCCTGCTGCTTCTTTTCCACCTGTTTACCCTGTGATGGAAGTGACGCAATTGGCGTTTTGTGCAGACATAGTTTCACAAGATTTGTTACCCTCCCTTTACATTACCAGCTAAAGATAAAGGCTGTGTCGTAAGCCGCCCTCAATTTGCTGACAGTACCTGTTTTGAGGAAGGTTTGTGGCATTTTCTATTGCATGAAAACAGCTAACTTGTTCTTGTACAAGGCTGATTAACGCGTCAGATCTTAAGGTACTTAATGGGTTCCACGGTGATGCTCAAGCCTTTTTGGAATGCGTCGATTTCGCACCGTGTATATAAAGAGGCATTTTGTACAAAATTAACCATTGTGGTAAAAGACTGATAGACGTAGGGAAAGAAATTCTCCAGCGCTGTCATTAAACATCATAGCGGCGAGTGTTTCAGTTCCATTCAGCAATCAAATAGGGATTGTCTCAATGCATTCCCGGACTCCATCTTCTCGCGTTTCGGCACCCTAGCATCCGCATCCAACACTCTGTTGGCGGAGACGCTGGATGCTGCATGCCTCTGTCTACATCTTCCCTATTGTACGGGCGTAGCGTAAGATATTCCCTCATTGTAACACAAAGCCGCAGCGATGACAGAATTTCACGTGGTAATTCTAATTGTGGTTCAGAGTGTTCTTTGTAGTTTACACAAACGTGTCCTCTCTTTTGCTGTAGAGGTTGTTGTTGCAAACCAGTATTTTTCGTAAAGTGCTCTTTACCGCTGTGTAGTATTTTCCGGTGAAATACTGTCGCGGCTGTGACCATATTTTACAGCGAAGGTTCTTCGTACCCCATGGGTGCCTCATACCAGTAATGCTAGGAAACGTTCCATTTGCCGAGCGCGGCAAGTGCAAATGATATTATGTTATTAGTGTCAGGTTGGCCTCTAGACCTACTGCTGCAAACCGCGTGCGGAATCTTTCTGTATTGTCGGACTGGGATGCATCTTTGTGGCTTCTTTGGTTTGGGGAAGATGGAGGGGTGGAGATTGGTGATGGTGGGGTGTTTTGTTAAAGAAGAATAAGAATTATAGAAACGAAACAAAGGAAGGAAGGTGGAAAGAAAGAAAGGACTTTATTTTCGGGGGAGTGGGTAGTTTAAAGAAGAATTGAGAAGCAGAGGTAGTGATAGAAACTGGGAACTAAGAGGCAGGAAAAAACGTTGCTGTTTGTAAATCATCATTGATTGATGTTGGAGATTGGTGTGTGTGGGGGGGGGGTGGGTGTGTGTGTGTAGGTGTGTGTGTGTGTGTTTGTGTAAAGAAGATAGAATAAACAGAAAGACAAACAAATATACAGAAATTGGATCTAGGTGGAGGCAAAACTGAATGGCATTATCAAGATTCCACCTGTGTTGCCAGTCAAATGCCCCCCCCCCCTCCCTCCTTTGCTTCTTGTATAATCTAAAAGGCACAAAGATAAGAAATGAGGTTGTCAGATCCCTGTGGATTTATCTTCAGTATCAAAACGAGTAGCACTGCTTTGAACTGATATCACAATTCAGTTTATTTTCATTACATAAACCTAAGTTGCAATTTCTTTAAACCTTAAGACAATTAACACCCCAAAGATGTAATGCGTGTCCTAAACACTTTGGCCTAGACAATATCAAAGATTCTAGTTTGTCCCAGTTTAGTCCAAGATATATTCTCACACTATGCATTGCAGTTCGTATGTTGTACAGCCTTTAATATTATTGTATTTATTTTTTTTTTCTTCATAGACATTAGAGTGACCACCGCTATTACGGGTTTATAGGTTATTGTAGATTATTGTTGTGGAAGCAAAGAAGAGGGAAGTTTGGAATGGTGGGAAAACTTAAGGGAGGGGAGGGGAGTCGAGGGAACAGAGAGAGAGAGAGATAGAAAGAGAGAGAGAGAGAGAGAGAGAGAGAGAGAGAGAGAGAGAGAGAGAGAGAGAGAACATTTAAAGTTATAATATTTTGGACGGAAAGGTTGAAGTCGTGAATGATGGTGGAGAGTGTTAGAGGAAGAATTATAGTCTGTTCTAATTCTGTGGTACCTGAATCCCATTAAAAGAACGTTGGGCTGAATGGTTGAGCTGGGCGGTATGGCCGTGTTTTTCACAACAACAGGCTTACTAGTGTTTGTGCGTCTGCCTCTATCAGGCGCCTCCGTGTTTGTCCCTCCTCAGCCCGTGGCAACAATGCTGCCTTTGGTTGTGGAAGAATGTTACGGTTTGTCGGTAATTGTTGACTTAAGATTCAATATTAATTCCTCCCATTATACCAAAGATTTAATATAATTATTTTTGTCCTCATCGTTCTCAATGTCATTAGTTTTAGTTTGGGATCTTTCTTTGGGCAAAAATTAAAGTTGTAATAAGAGGATTGAACTAGATGTGGGACCGGCAATTTTTAAAGATGGCATAAAAAGTGTTTTGTTTTGTTTTGGATTATATGTTTGTTTGGTTGTTTCTCTACTAAGTTTTTAATAGTTTTGAGTGTAGAGGAGCAAGGAATTCCTTTTTCTATAAAAACATTCTTCTGAAATTTTTAATTCAGTATGTTTGTATCTAATCTCTGATAAATACGTGTTTATGTTTGTTTTCGTGTTATACGGTCATCTTTGAGATATAGTTTATTTATGTTTTTAACAGCATGTCAAAATATATTTGATACATCCTTTCAGTGCACTGTCTAGTTTTTTTCTGTGCACTATCTTGTTTTTTTCTGTGCACTGTCTAGTTGTGTATGTGTATGCTTCTCTCATTGGTACTGATCAATGTCTTTTAGATGTATGTGCTTGTAAGAACGTAGTTACTTCTGCTAATAATATTATTGTTTACCTTTAGTGCTTAGGTTGGGGTTTTCGGGTTGATTAATGTGCAAGCTCTTAGTTTCGTTTTCATTTAAAGTAAAAGCTTTGGGGGTATGTTTTAATGATGTTGTATTAACAGCGAAGCAGCTTTTCTTTCAAAAAGAAGGATGACAGAAAATAAACTTTTTAAGTTTGTTTCTTCTTGAAATTAGTTGTGGCATTTTTGCTCTAGTCTGGGTACATAGATGAATATTGTTTAGTTTTGACTGGGCCATCCTGTCTTGTTGGCCGGTCAGCTTGTTTGCTGATTTTAACTGTTATAATTTTTTCACTCTGATCTGCTGTAATAGAATATTGTAGTACTTGCTCTGTTGTAGAAGTCCTATTCTCGGTCTGCTGTAGAGTCGTATTGTCTAGGCTGTCATTGGTTTTAGACTGTTATTTAGTTACTGTGTTGTAGGTTGTTTTGGACTGCTTCACGGAAGATGGCGTCTATCTAGTCTTCTTTCTTGCTAGTGTTTTCACTGTCGGCTTGGGCTTGTCATTATAGACTCAGTGTCTTTCCAGTTCTAGTTCTAATGACTCTTTAGACGGCTAATCATGTTGTGTTTAGTTCTCACTGTTAGCATGGTTGTCTGGTCGAATTTTAGTGAATGACTCTAGAGCTGTATATGACTTGTTCTTGCCTCAGTTCTTGTTAGAGCCTGGTTGGTATTTTCGTTCGGCTTCTCGCATACTAGCCAGATTTCATTTCATTTGTGTTGGTTGCATTGCATTAGGGGTGATGATGCTGATTCTATCAGTAGCTATTTGAACAGTTTGGGGATAGCCTGTAGCTGATTTATGATCGTAGCCTAGAAATAAGCTGTAGCTTTTCACCAAGAACAGGTTTGCAGACTGATTGGATGGACTTACTACGGATGTTTAAATGCTAGATTGACTTGTGTGGAACGAGACAAGCCGCGATTCAGTGTTGTCCAGGAAATGCGCCTCTACGCAACCGTGACCTTCACTTTTGATGACCTTCACCCTAGAGCGCCCTGGGTTGGATCTATGCTGGAAACCGACTTTTGGTGGCTGGATCATCATCAGCGGCTTCCCTTCCTCCAGATTTTGTTATAATTTTCGTCTTCATCGTCGTTGTGGGATCACTTTCAGGATGTCGAATTTGCGTCAAGGACGACGGAAGGCGACCACATTCTGTGATAGAGAAATATCTTGTGTGAAATTCAGCTTCCTATGGAAGCGTTTTCCATTTGAAATCTGTGTGTGCTCTTTTATTTCTTGTGTGCCATTGTTGTTTGGAGTACCTTGACCTACCGATTTTGGATGGATGTTCCTTGTTGATCTGGAGTACTGTGCCATCGTGGGACCGTGGACTGAAGGGTGAAGGTGATGAACACTGGACGAAGGTAGGAGGAACAATAGTAGGCTAGATGAATATATACTGGCGCTACCTAACCTCTTCACACTTGTCTTGGATGTAGCCTTGCTCTGTACGTGAGTAGATGTATTAGCTCTCTTTATGTAGAGACTGACTGTTTTATCTTCATCGGATGTCGATTTTCACTTGTAGAGTTGATGATAGTTCAACACACTGTGATCGTTAATTGATTTTGTTTAGTACATTGTGATCTTTCAATATTTTAGAATGTCTATGAAATATTGTTTACATGCGACGTTTATTCGTGTACACTACTTTGTGGTTTGTCAGTATAGTAGAAAAGGTGTGTGTGAACTATGATTTGTTTTAAAAAAAACAACTTGCTATATATTTCTGTGTAAAAAGAATAGATTTACGGACTTTACTGTATAGACTGTCTGTTGTGTCATCGCTTCTACTAGCTGCTATTTTTCAACCTGTTGTAGCAGTTTTAAAGTTCTGTCTTCTTCTGTTTCGTCATATTGGAATTTCGAATGTGTCTTTCTTCTTTTTCTGCAGAACGCTAAAATTTGTGGCGTTAAGTTCGTAGATTTGTCATATGTTATGTTTTTCGTTTTTGTTTGTTTCAGTAATTAAGTTGTTTTATTATTATTATGTTGTAAATGTGTGTAACTCAATTTGTTGTTTGTTCTGTGCGTTTACGATGTTAATGAAATATGTTTTATTTTGCACCAAAAAAACATGAACTGTTCCCAACAAAAAATGTTGCCATATTTGCATGCTGTGCTTATCGTCATTTTATTTTGCTTTCTCTTCCCATTTTTCTGGTTTAGCTCGGAGTTTTGGGACCTGGTTAGGAACTTTATGGATTATTTTGGATGACACTCTGTTGAGATTTATAAAGGCGCAAAATGCAGGGGAAAAGATCCAGGGAGTATGGCAATGAAAATGGTTTTAGCAGGCCCGGCTTTTATTACAACACAGAGATTTTGCATTGCAGTAAGCGATTTTGGGTTGGGGAGAGAGGGAAGGGAAAAAAGGGAAGGTGTGTATTTGTGGGGAAGGGGTTGCCTGCATGCGTGCTGCCCTTGTGTGCCCTAATCTGTTCCCACATTCGTTTGGATATGAGAAAGGTTGCCTTCCCACAGGGCACTAGACCGGATCAGCGATTTTTCCGCATTTCTATCATTCCCATGACGGTCGGTCGTTTGAAAATTCTATGAAGGTCAAATAAAAGTCAATAAAAAGATATTTGAGGCTAAAATTCCTCCGATACATGTTGCTTAAAGGGTACTGACTACTTTGTATCCAGAAATGTTACATTACTATAGGCAGTTTGAAGGCTAAGTGAAATCCATTTAAAAAATGAACTTAGCATTTCTAGAGAAGTTCATGATGCAGCCAGATTTTTATCTTACTTATTAGCAGTAATATATTAAATTAACGCAATCATCGCACGAAACAAAACCTCTCTCACTGGAAATAGGACTCTTTATTATGTGTAGCATCGGGTACATTAAGATTAACTGTTCAACATTTCAATAATCACACGAAAAAGAATATGATTGGAAAATGACTTCTTCTCTGTCATGATCGACGATTACGTCTCGGCCCTTGTGACACTAATCCTGGTATGAGCTTAGTATTGGCAGATTAATGTTTTATGCCTTATCGTTGTAATTATTATAACTCTCCCATAGAGAGAAGTGTTTTAAAGGTTGCATTAATTTATTTTTACCTTTTTTCTTTTACGGTATACTAGATCTGTATGCCGCAGATAATTGTTCGTACATTTGCAACGAGGGTAAGATTGACAAAAATATTTAGGAAGTTTAGGCCGACTGGTAGATGGAAAAAAACGACGGATGGGGTTAAAAAAAACCAAACATGAAAATAAAGATTAAGTGCCTCAGACCAGACAGACAGACAGAGAGAGAGGGAAGAGAAGATGAGAAAAAAAAACAAAGAGAGGGAGGGGGAGCGATAGGGGAGAGAGAGAGAGAGAGAGAGAGAGAGAGAGAGAGAGAGAGAGAGAGAGAGAGAGAGAGAGAGAGAGAGAGAGAGAGAGAGAGAGAGAGAAACTGGGACAGACAGACACACAGTCACAGAGACATAGATAAACAGAATGGCAGAGTCAGCTTTGTCGATACCAAACAACCGTCGGCTACCTCGATACACAGAAAAATCAAAACGTCGCTGTGCTGGCGTTGATGCTTTTTTGCAAATAGGTTTCCCATTTGCAAAGTCTGACACCTCAGACCTATGCTTGGAAAGGAGACTGCTTGGCGGGTTGTGGGGAGTCGGGGATAGGAAGGGTTGAAGGAGAAAGTGAGCGAGTTTGTGGTGGGGGTGATCGGAATTGATCTACGTGAGGAATAGAAAGAAATTATTTGTTTAAAAAAATGAGATGGGGTAGCCCTCTATGTGGACGTTATACAAGAGGAATTGGATAAATTGAAAGAAAATGGTGGAGGAAACAGATCTGTGACAGGGTGGATCCGAGACGTGGAGAGCGTCTCTTATACGTTTATGCAATCTTATCCTCTGCTTGGACTATAAATAAAATCAAAAGGGAAGGACGGAGGCAGTGGGGCCGGGTAGCTCAGTTGGTAAGAGCGTCGTGCTAGTAACCGAAAGGTCGCTGGTTCGAATCCCGGATTGGTCAACGTGTGATCATATTATTTTCCCCTTTACCAACAACTGGCCCGCTGGTGTCAGTATAAATCGGTCCAGTAGTCACCTATATGCGAAAGTTTCGTGTGACTATAATCTACAAACAAACAGACGGAGGCTATATGAAGAGAGAGAGAGAGAGAGAGAGAGAGAGAGAGAGAGAGAGAGAGAGAGAGAGATTTTTTTTTAAAGTCTTGTACATGGTGGGGTCCACATGTAGACTTACACAATCCTGCCTTTTGCTTTTTTGCGTCGTGTCTGCCTTCCTCCTCGGGTCTTCTAGAGAGATCGATGGTGACTCGCATTGCTGTCGATTGACCCGCTTCAGCCTGTTTAACTGTCCCTCGTTTCACCCCACCCCCCCCCATTCTCTCCCCCCCCATCCACATCACCTTCCTACCCTTCCAGCTTCTGTGGTATCCCCCCCCATCCCCTTCGCCTCAGCGTTGCCAGCCCCGGGGTCTCAGATCTCCTCTCTCTATTCCCTTCGTCCTGGTCGCAGGATCTGTTCGTTTCTGCGTGACTTGCTGGTCCAACGTTTCTCCCATACTTCATACAGTCACGTTAGTTTGGGTTTTTATCATGTCCCCACAGTCTCTTTAAATTAACCTTTTAGTGGTCGGCACACTAGTGCTCGTTACATTTGGAGAGTGCCGTTCCTGTGTGTTAAATGCTGATTGGCTGGTTGCTTCAAGAGTAAAATTGGATTTATCTTAGTTGGATTTATCTTTTAGTTTTGTCTGAAAGTAGGCTATAGTCTTTACTTCAATATTGGAGTCTGGAGATATGCGTGCAGCACAGAGTTAATGTAGGAGTCAAATCGTAATGTGATTTTAAATCGGACTACCTTGAAGCATCTTACACAACACGCAAGACATGCTGATTACAAAATCAAAGTAAGATTCGGCTAAAAACATTCTGTCAAAGCTAGGTCCGAGGACATGAAGGAGGAGAAAATAATGGTGAAGATGATGATGATGAAGAATGGCATAAATACATGGCAAAGAACACAGTCCTTTAGATTTGCTGAGGTTGAGGAAGAGATAGAAGAACAAAGAGGAGGATGAACTGAAGATGCCACAAGAACAGGCTAGGGGGATGCGTTAAGGAAGGGAATAAACGAGAAAGGGAAAGAACTTGAAGAGAAAGAAAGCCTGGAAGAGAAAGGAATAAGCGAGAGACCGAAAAGAAAAACAAAGCGTCCCGAGGGAGAGTCCAACCAGAGTTGATCAAGAAGTGGAAAATTGAATCACGTCCCGTCACCGATTGGGAACAAAAACATCAACCCTTCTCTACAACATTCAAACACAGAGAAGAAGAAGAAGAAGAAGAAGAAGAAGAAGAAGAAGAAGAAGAAGAAGAAGAAGAAGAAGAAGAAGAAGAAGAGAAACGTGGATATAAAGAACAGGAAGCTCGAAGATGCAGGGGAGGAGAAGGCGTCTTAAGAAGTCGCGGAAGTACGTTGACATAAAACAGACAGATATACTGCATGAAGAAGAGGAGGAGGAGAAGAAAGAAGAAGAAGAAGAAGAAGAAGAAGAAGAAGAAGAAGAAGAAGAAGAAGAAGAAGAAGAAGAAGAAGAAGAAGAAAACCCCAATCTAAGGATAAAAAAAACCCCAACACCAACAACAGAATTATTTTTCTAGACCACAAACAAGGAGGAAAGGCATAGACCTGCAAATTGAAGAAAAAAACATTGACACTTGGTATTTTATGGGAATACAAAAGAAAAGAAGAGTTGAGGGTAAAAGAAAGGGAAGGAGGGAGGATGGAAAGGTAGGGAGCAGATAAGGGAGGCGGGGGAAGAAAGAGAAGAAGAGAGGGGTTTGAAGTAAATTTGAATCCGAAAACGAGATAAATGGACCATTCCTCTCTAGGATAGGACATGTACCGTCTTTCATTGGATCAATAGCAACACCGATTGGCTGGGGTTAGCCCAATCAAAAAGGACGCGCAGGCACGCACACCATCACACCAACAAACCAACACACACGCGCACGGACGAGCTCCCCAATTCAGACACATTATCCACCACACACGCTTTGGACCTCTCTAGAACAAAATGCCAGTAAAGTCATCATCGCAGATTTGTAACTGCATTACCTCCTCTCAATCGTCACTCAATGAGTCAATCTCTTTTTTGTTTTCTTTAGCTGAGTTATCTCCAGCACCTCCTCCTCCTTCTTCTTATCTCCTGTTGTTGTTTTTTTTTCTTCCCCTGCTTTCCCTCTTCCTCAATTTTAGCTGTTTGTGTTATTTCCCTTGCTCGTCTTCCATCACCGAAAAAATGGGGCATTTTTGGGAAGTAAACTTCGGATGGCAACTCAATGTTGTGGTGTGCTTATGGCGATTTTAAGCTGCTTCTTCTTCTTCTTCTTCTTCTTCTTCTTCTTCTTCTTCTTCTTCTTCTTCTTCTTTTTCTTCTTCTTCTTCTTCAGTGAGCTCGATGCTGCAAGCTGGCGCCTTGATGGGCGCCAGCACCGTGAGCAGTTCATTGAGCTGGGTAGATGCGCTATTGTAAGGACCTGTGCATGTTAGAAGGGCGAAAGCCTGGAATAATAGTTTCCCAGGCCTTCACCTTCGGTCGTAGTACCAGTAAACATAACTAGCTTGTGTTGACTTGGGTCTCTGGGGTCCTGTCCCCGTCTGGTTACATATTGAAACTCGTTTTTCTACCACTGTCTTTATAGATGGCGTGTGATGGTGTGGAACCGGAGAAGCTCTTCTCGTTAGAAATATACCAGCGAACCGTTTTAGACCCCGAGAGAGATAAAGAGAGAGAGAGAGAAGAGGGAGTGGGAAGTGATGATGATGATGATGATGATGATGATGATGATGATGATGATGATGATGATGATGATGATGATGATGATGATGATGAGAATGGTGTGCGGGTAAGGATGGGAGGAAGGTGTACCCAAGAATGATATAGATAGTGGAGAAGGAGAGATAATGAGTTTTGAGGGTAGGTTGAGGTTTTGCTGCAGTGGTTGGACTCATTGGAATTTATAGAAAGGAATAACTGTAACATGGCTACTGGCTAGCAACCACACAGAGCGCTATCTATCCCGAGTGTGTCTACCCCTGATGCTTAGATTTCACAGACTTAGCTATAACAACCTTCGCCCCCAACCGTTCCATCACAGAAACCCAGCCATTGGAAGCCTGTCAAGAACGCTTTGATACCAGAGAGAGAGAGGGTCAGTGGCCTGCCTCAACTCGATCCATAACTGTTCATTTGCCCATTAGACATGTAGTATTGTTAATGACTGTATATCGCAATGCTTTTCCTTCGTCGACTAACTGCCCGCGCCAACCCTCTGACACTGCCAAACTGTACCCTATAAATGTCTCTTTCTCTCTCACACAGAACACACACACAGACACACATACATACATACACATACACACAGGAATGCGCACCTCTTCCCTCCGGACACTCCACTCACGCCTCTTTTTACAAATGTGTCGATTGAGCTCCCGATGGTCTTCGGTCTGGGATGCACAAAGCTGGCCATACTAACAGATAAGAATGTTTATTCACCAAGTAAAAACGTTACAAGGATTTTGGTGTGGCACGGCGACAAGGAAATACATCCTATCTTGCACAGTCACACAAGCATTCATCGTGTCATACACTTCATTGGCATTCAACATGCATACAGCACTAAAGGACAGATACTCACCTCCCAGCTACAAAAACGCAATTTAAATGTTCTTATTTTTTGCCCCAAACCTGTAGTCAGCCATGCAATCCCTCCATGCCATCTCTTTGTCTCTCCCTCCCTCCATCCTTCTCTCTCTCTTTCTCTCTCACACACACACATGCACAACCACACAAAATATGCCCACTCAGTTCCTCAATCTTTCTTTTCCTCATTCAGCAACCAAACCAAAAAAACAACAACAAAAAGCAGTTCCAATATTTCTTATTTCTCCAAATGCTGTAGGCCGAAGGACAAAATCGCCGCATGCCATCAAGCAAATGGATTGCGCAAGACCAAGTCCCGTCCAATCTGCAAATTCTATTAGAGACGATTTGTTGTTTTCTTGTTATTTTTCCGCCTATCAAAAATATGGCTGGCGGTATAGGCGTTAAGGGGTTGCGTAGAGAGGGAGCTTAGGTGTGGGGGAGAGAGAGGGGGCCAGAAGGAGTGAACGAGAATGAATAATTTGTGGGAGGGGGGAGAGGGGAGGAGGAAGAAAGATTCTGATCATCACGCTTCACATCAATTACATGTATTCTGCGGGAAAACGCATCACAGTTCAAAGCAACATTTCTGCTCACTTAAGAAATCGAACGTCCTCAATCTTGGAATTAAATCTCTTGATTTGTGTATCTGCTAAAGAAAACCTAATTGCATTCACTGTTGTTGACACGGCAATGTGGGTTTATGTATTCAACCATAATATTGCTGTTTTGAGAAACCCATGTGTTCTCTAATACTCTTTATTACACAGCACGATATGAATGAAGTACATCTGCTTAGTTGTATACCTGAGTCGGAGCTTTCAATTCCACCAGACAGTATCCCAAAACTTTTACCAACTTTGAGTACAGCTTATTTTCTTATGTAATTGTTTCTCTTTCCATTCGTATTTATCGATGTTTTACCAATGTCTGAAGTACAATGTATTTTTTTTTTTATTTCCTTCAAAGCTGATCCCATCTTTTCAATCACGTCCAGTCGTGAGTTTCTAGTCTCCAAGAATCTATGAAGTAAAATGTATCTTCTTATTCATATCCTCGAAAGCAATTCCCATCTTTCCAATCACGTCAAGTCTGTGTTTTCAGCATCTGCAGACAATCCTTTAGACCTTTTCACCAAAGTCCAACTTTAAAGTATTTATTCATACCCTCGAAAGGTTTTTCCCATCTCTTCAATCACGCCAAGCTCGGGGTTTCAGCTTCTCCAATCTCTTAGTACTGTTACCAAACTCTTTAAAGTACGAGCGTATCGTCTTAGTTTTGCCATTCCAAACATTCCCCATCTTTCCAATCACTGGAAGTCTGCAGGGTCCGCTAAAAAGCGAAAAACGATCATTCATTCTGTTCAAAGATACCTCCACCCGCGCTCTAGTGTCTCTGCCATTCCTTTTTGTCTTCCTGTGCTACCTCTTTGACCAACCTCCGTGCCCCCAGTACTCCTCTGACCAATCTTTAAGCACGCGTACTTCATCTATATCACCATCCTGTACAGTGTCAGCCCTTATTGCTTCTTGCTTGGTCTAACTCTTTTGGAGGGACGGAAGATTAATATCGCCAGCAGCTAGCCAGGCCAGTTAAGGGGCACTGCTACGTTACTTCGCGAAAGGCGAAAAAAAAATCGATCGGTCTGGCACTGTGATCAAACTGCCGCTATACTATACTTTTTACTGTGGGGTTATTCTGATAACTCGACATTCTTGAGAACACGGCTATTTTCCGCTCCCCCCTGGCCTGGGTAGCGCTTCGCTGTGAAAGTACGCCAATATCCATACAAAAAAAGTAATAATATCCAATGGTGGGTAGGTCGTTGTTGTTAAGTGGCGTTGGGCTGCATTACGGCTGCCGTGCTTTTGCTGGGCTAGCCGCTTGATCCTCACCCGGATGTCTGACAAAAACAATCAACATTTTCTAACAAATTGATTTTTCTTAGCGCTTTTATTTTGTGTGTCGGAGAGTGTTTAGGGGGTAAGGCATCAATCACCAAAGTTAAAACAGAATATTAAAGGCAAACGAAGCGACATTTCTTGTTGCACATTTACACACACATTATTGCTTCGGAGGTACTACTTGTTTCGTATGAGATCATTCTGAGCTTTAAGGTGCAATATGATAGCTACAGTACGTTAGTACCTTTCTATAGTTTGTAATTTTACGACTCCTCGGAACGTCTCAAACCTTTCTGGATCGTGCGGAAAGAAAGCGTCAAGCGACGTCGATTTCCCTATAACCCTATTCGTTCAAAGATGGAGCTTGATCCATTTCCTCTAACGGGCGGCAACTCTGACGACCTTTCAGCTCGGCGGTAGAAGACGCTGGTCATTGACGGTCAAAAAAGCCCTAGGGAAAGAGAGGAGGAGTATGGGTGGGGATGTGAGGAGAGTGGATGAGACGGGGACAGAGGAGTACAGAGGAAGAAGCTGGGCAGAAGTTGACTTGAGGGCAGGAAGATTAATATTATTGTTTTGTGTGTTTTGAGGCGAAAGCAACCGCAAGGGGAAAACAGATAGGATGAACCATGATGACTTGCAATCCGAAGAGCTAACAACAGGCAAATAAATGCCCACAACCTGACGGAGAGCTAGAGTTTGGGTGAACGGTAGGGTTAGTGGTTGCTAAATATATTTAGATTGTTGACGTATTTCGTAGTGATTGGTATATATGTTAAGATGAATTACGTTTGGTTTTAGCGGTTGGTAAATATATTCTGATTATTGACGTGTTCCTTACATTAAAATTCTGACCTTCCACGCTCCTAAGGTAGGGAGCTTTCACAGTCGATGGCGAGTGGGGTAGACGGGTTGCGGGCACTGTTCAGATGGGGTTACAGCTCGAGAGATGGAGGGGAAAGGCTGGAGCCCTAGAGGGTACAACGTTAATCAGAATCTGGCAGATTTGTTCACCGCACGTGCGGCCCCCGATCCATCATTGATTTCGCCGTGCCGGGGGTGATTGGCTGTTGACTGAGATGGGAGCCTGTGCCCTCGCTGAGAGGATGAGCGCGAGGACAGTGAAGGGTATGGAGGGATGAGTGGGGGGAAAAGGGGACGGGCAGATGCACTGTGAGAGAGAAAGAGCGAGCAAGAGGAGGACGAGAGGGAGTGGGGAGTTCTGACGGGGACGGAGAGTGGATGTGTACGTCATGGTATAGCAGACTTCGCAGTTCAAAGTGAAAGGCCCCGCGCAAAGGCAGTGAGGGGGTTAGGGGTATGGATTAAAGACACTGGAGTGTCGCGGAAGGAGTGAGTGCTAAATGAATTGGATGGCCAAAACAAGACCAAAGGAAAAAGAAACACAGAGGCAAGGCAATATTTCAGAATTGCGGGGTTGCTTTCAAAGACCTTCTAGGGTTGGAGGAAGAGATTGAGAAACCAAAGGGGGAATACGGTTGGAGAAAGTGGGGGTTGGGATGGGGTCGCTGGTGGAACTAGGGAGGGGATGGACGGGGGAAAAAAGGCTGAGCCCAGGGATCCAGTTTTTTGGTAATTGCATCGAATCTATCACCCGTTTAGTCACGCTTCGTCCATCACCCACTGTCATTGACGTCCAAGCTGCGGAGGTTGGGCTGGAATTGGACCCCCTAACCCCATTCTCCCCACCATCCATTCTTCCACTCTCCCCCCCCCAAACCCCTCTTTCTTTGTCTCTCTCTCTCTCTTTCTCTCTCTCCCTCACGCACACATCCTCGTTTGTGTTTCCATATCTGGACTATTTTAACGCTGTAGAAGCTGTTTAATGTTAGTATCCTATAAACAATGCAATATTACTGCGTTGACTATTATTTTTATTTTAACGCCTTTACTTTTGAACGCTTGAACCCATGTGGTAGATGATAATGCATTGTTACGACTGTACCTTTTCCTCTCCCTCCCTCCCTCCCTCCACACGTGCACCCACGCATCCTGCCCACCCAGATGTTCGTCTCTCCAAAGTTTCTGAGTTTCTGTTGCCCTCTACGCTTCCCATGGTCCTTGCCTTGTTTGTGGAGCTAGGGGCTGTGTCCCACAGGTGGAGAGCAGGTGAAACCAGTTCCCGTTTCCAGTTTGCTTTCCCTATAGGTCAGATGTCAATCTGATGCATTCTGGGTAGGTCATCCTCGCATCCCGTCGACTTCCCGTCTTTGTCTCGAGTGCAGGTTATCTCCCTTTCCTCCCTTTCATTGATTTCTTCGTTTCTTGGTTCCAGGATTTCTCCTTTCCCTCTGTTCTTTCTGGATATTCTCTGCGCCCCCCCCCCTCTCTCTCCCCTCCTCCTGTTCATCCTTCTTCATAATTTTTCTTCTTTTACTACTATACTACTGCACCGTTTTGATTCGAAAGTGGAGAAAAAAGAAAGGTACTAAGGCGGATGTGGGGTGGGGGTACGAGTAGCCTATGTAAATACGAGGGAAGAACATTATCTAACGGAAGATAGAAGCACTACTGTTAGTGCACATATATCCTCTAGTCGGTTGATCTTTCAGTCTTCTTTTTGTTTTCCTTCTGCCACGTGTTGGTCAATGTAGTAAGAACGTTTTGGTTGGTTTGTATCATCTACCACATTTCTCATAAACATTTGGTCAAAGTCATGCGTTATTAGACTCCCACATGTATCACAGAACTACGTCATTGAGCGAAGAAATATGAGTGTTTGTATCATCTACCACATTTTTCATAAACATTTCGTCCAAGTCATTACATTATTAGACTCCCACATATATCACAGAACTGCGTCAGTGAACGAAGAAATATGCGTGTTTGTATCATCTACCATGCACATTTATCATTAGAAATACGTCAACCACCCAATGTGGAATGTTCGGAGGGTTCCTAATCTTTGTGGGTGCACTTCCCGCAAACTCCTGTGTTATTTTCATAGAGTCCGGACAACGTGTAGATGGAGATGCTGACATTTTCCTAGAAATCATCGGTGCAACGTCGCTCTTTGAGGGCGCAGTAGAGTTCTTTGACAGAAGCGTGAAGCATTCAGTTAAACAGACCTCGGGGGATAAAAGCTTGTCTTGTGTGGAAGCTGGATAGAAGTTAGTCTTAGGCGATTCAAGACGATCTTTGGAAACTTCTAAATGCAGAACAGTTCTGTGAAAACTGGGGTGCAGTGTTCCAGCATTGAAAGAGTGCATAGTGGGTAGGTTACTGTGGTACGTGTCATGGAGTAAAAGCAGTTTTCCCCCCTTTTTTCCTGGGAAGTTGCCTGTAGATCGATAACATTGCTTGCAGGTTACAGAGATGTCAGACGGTCTTACCCATCTGTCCAGAGAGAGAGAGAGAGAAAGAGAGAGAGAGAGAGGGGGGGGGAAAGAGAGAGAGAGAGAGAGAGAGAGAGAGAGAGAGAGAGAGAGAGAGAGAGAGAGAGATCAGTGTGGCTTTTCTGGAATCCCTACAAAAATCCCTGATGCACTGTACGTTTTAAAGAAATCTTGGGGTTCTTTCATTGCCTCAGTGTTGGCTGGATTTTAATTATTTGTAGGGAATGGGAGTGAGGGACTATGACTGTGGTAGGTCATTGTAAGCTATGCTTTGACTTAACATACTGGAGAGGTTGAATGAGAGATGATGGTGATAGATACTTCCAGTGCCTTGAGAAGCTGTGTGGGTTGTACGCAAGAGAAGAACCATTCATTTGCTTTTATGTTCACGGTTTTATGCTCATAATATATCTTGAGATTGAAGGGGTTGAACTGATTTTACAGTATAGTCACTATACAAATCCTTTAGTGTAAGGTACCCTGCGCGTTAACTATGATATATGACGCTACCAGACAAGTAGATATGACAAAGGGCGCTAGCAGACATTTTTCCTGTTTCTCTGTGGCATCAGGCATAAAAGATCAACTACAGCAGGTGCGGCCAAAACACTAACCTTCTGTCTATTGCCCCCGCAATGCAAACTAGTCTTGACACTGCTATGAGATGAGAGATATTAAAGAAATACAGGCACTCCGACGTAGCCCATAGAACCAAATGATGTTGACATTGCCTATGAAAAAAAAGGATATTGAAGGTGTAAATACTTACAGAGCATCAGCCTTGCTCTTTAGAAGAAACCAATTATGATACTGCCTATGAAAGAAAAGATACTATAGATACACAAGGCACGCCAACTTAACTGTTAAAAGCATAAACATTTTAAACCACAAGACAAATTACCTTCCATTGCCTATGCAAAAATTTATCAAACAGATTTTATCGGGAAAAGAGCAAATTAAAGTCTATATTATCTTATCGCTTGTATCTAATTTCTGCACGAAACATAGGGAAGTAGAAAACAGAAACGCTCTAGGTTTTACAGTATTAACAAGCTTGCAGTAGCCTGATGGGATTAGGGTACAGACTATTAAAGTTTTAACAAATGCTCGTAACGCAAATAAAAGTTGTTAAGTTCTGGAGTGAAGACAAACCAGCTTACACGGGAGGACTTTAATATGGGTTCACAATGATATGTCACCAGACACTCTGTATGTCTGCTACTCTACGAGCCTCAGAACCTTGTACTGAAAGACAAGCCACGAGCCAAATGCGCAAACAGAGGCGCCAGAACGACCTACCCTGTGGGAAAGGTACCTTTGAGTGTTTGTCTTTGTCTTTGAGCAGATAGCGGTGGGATTGGACAGCACAGTAGTCGGCAGGGTGGCGTCCGTAGGGTTAATGTATAGTTCCATGGTGGCGGTGTTGCTTTCTGGCTTTTTCAAGACCCCACCCTAGCCTGCAGATGCTGAACACTGGCCTACATTTTGGGATTTAGGGGAGGCAAAGGGGGAAGTTGAGGGAGAGAAGTACCTTTTGCATGTTTTAGAAGACGGATGGTGGTGGGGTGGGGTGGGGAAGCATCAGTAGGGAGTAGATTGAGGTTTCCCACATGACTTTCGAGCTTTATTGAATTTCGTTTAAGTTGAAAACTCTAGTACCATGGGGTTGGTGTGGAGGAGCAGAATGAGTAAGAGAAGAGTGATATTGGGGTTGGTGGTGATGGGCAGAAGGAAGGAGTGTTTGGGCGCTGATCAGGTTAAACATATTCTCTGTCGATGAGAAGTTAAGAGATGGATCGTATCGGTAGGCAAGAAGGAATAAAAAGAGTTCAAATGCTGTGGGGTTTTCCACCCTTAAACCATATGCCTTACTGGCGAAGACCGAGTTTGTGTATCTTGGGCATGTTTCTGCTATGGTGGGTGCTGTGTCTGAAGAAACTTGCTTTGGTTGGGCTCTCCAAAAGGTTTATAATTTGTTCCTTGTCTAACCTGAACAAGAAAGGACGCGTTTCGCTTTTAACGGTAGTGGTCTGTTTTCATCAAACTGTTTTAACGTCGTCATTTTAAAGTCAACTTTACATTAAATTGTTGTTTAACTCATTTAGTTCAGCTTTTGTTCTTTTTGGTTCTCCTTCTTCCTTTCGTTCTCCTTCTCCGTTCCCATTCTTCTTTCCGCTGTTCTCCATCTCTTCTTTCTCCCCCCCCCACCCCACTCCCTTCCATCCTCTGTTCTCTTTGGCAAACCTGTAGATTGAATCCGGCGCGACACATTTTTGCAGGTGTGTCGGATGATGTGCGTATCAGCATTCTTTCCTCGACTTGAAAGGTCTTTGAACTTGTTAAATAAGTATTCTACCATCTTCTTTTCTCCTCCTCCTCCTTCTACTTCTTCTTCTTCTTCCTCCTTCTACTTCTTCTTCTTCTTCTGCCTCCTCCTTCTACTTCTTCTTCTGCCTCCTCTTTCTACTACTTCTTCTTCTTCTGCCTCCTCCTTCTACTTTTTCTTCTTCTGCCTCCTATTATTTCTTCTTCTTCCTCCTCCTACTTCTACTTCTTCTTCTTCTTCCTCCTCCTCCTTTTCCTCATCCTCGTACACCTTCTGCATATCACTCTCTTTCCCCTGTGCTGACGTGTTCACGTACCGACTTCAGATATTTAAATGCGATTTTGATTGCGCTGTGGTATTTATATAACATAGTTAGATATATCTTGACATTTGGACAAAAATAATAATATTTTAGTGTCACGCTGTTGCAGTCATTTTTGTATATATGCCATTAACCTCAGAGCTAGATGTTGCATTCTGCTTTGAAACAAAGCTTTCTCAATTGCTGTAGCCTAGAGTTTAGGCCATAGGTTTTGCACACAGATCTCTTAAACGGCTATGGCATAGATGTAGGGCGTAAACAAAGCTGTGATGTAAACAAACTGTGTTTTCCTAAAAAACACATTGCCATACCCTGTGTTCCACAATAGGAAAAGGGGCACAGATATGTTTATGCTTGTAGCAGTTACAAACAGCGGAGGTTTGAGCGGTAAAATATGTGCTGGGTAAAAAGAAAGACGGAAGGAAGGAAAGCGAGAAGAAAGAAAGTAGAGACAATTCAAAGTCACCTATTTGTTTTCACAAGTAAGACAAAAGAAAGGCACACACAACAAAGTATTTAGCTTTATAGCATTTACCCCAATTATTTAAGTCGAAAAGCTGAAAATACTCGTGGGAGGAAAGGGAGGGAGGGAGGGAGAGAGAGAGAGAGAGAGAGAGAGAGAGAGAGAGAGAGAGAGAGAGAGAGAGAGAGAGAGAGAGAGAGAGAGAAGTTCCAGACAAGTTACGAACGAAAGGGAGATAATGGGGAACGCAAGGCGGGGAACGCTGTGTACCCATTATTTCCTCCCTCAAAGGAAGGGTGATGTGCATTCCGTGCATCCCCCGTCACACTTGGGCTACCAGCACATGATCCTTATCCTCAGTGAATACCCCCACGCTCACTTATTTGTACCCCCTTACCGGCGCTTTCGTGACTGATAGCCCCGCTTCTCCGCTTCTGTCTGACTGCACTATGTGGCTTTGTCCCGCGATAGTTGCAACCACTGAACTGCAAATAAAGAACCATTCTCACGGCGATAGTACCGATGCAGCCTCTCGTCAAGAAATGGAAATAGCGCGTGGACATTATCCTAAGTGATGGTCACTGCGGTGGATTTCTGGCACCCAAATGCAAGAAGAAACTGCAAAAAACAGGGATGTGAATTTTGACGGAGGTAAAAAGAGGACAGCAAAACAGTGCTAATATGACCACTACCTTCAACGGCAGGAGGAAGAAGTAGCGTACTCCAGTCTTGTTATTTCTGTGCAAGGGCAGGGAGGATGGACGGGAGGAGAGGAGAAGAAAAATGAAGAAAGTGGAGATAAGGTGTGGAGCGTTAGGGAGCACGCGGTCGTTAACGAGGGATCGAGAGCGATCTGTGTACGTTCATTCGGTAATTATGGACATAAACATCCTAACCAATTCCTTCTGCCACAACCCTTACAAGGCGCTAATGTGTTTAAACAGCCAAAGCCCAAATTTAAAAATCAAAAGAGGGAGAAGAAGAAGAAGAAGAAGAAGAAGAAGAAGAAGAAGAAGAAGAAGAAGAAGAAGAAGAAGAAGAAGAAGAAGAAGAAAAAGAAGAAGAAGAAGAAGAAGAAGAAGAAGAAGTGGATTACATTTAGTAAGATCAGGTATAGGAAGAATCAAAAGATGAAGAAATTAAAGAAGATGCGAGAGGGTTACATGGATTAAGGATTGTTTTCAAGATGTTTTTGCAACACCGGTCCCAGTTTGTCAGTTGAGACTACTTAAGTCATACCAAGCTAAGGAGAATCCATTCTCTATCAACCTTTTTTTTTTCTCCCCACCTTTCCCACAGCCCTTCTATTAGTATTACTGTTGCTACCCGTTTAATGTTGCTTCGCGTACCAACACCCCTTTTCTGTGCAATCTTTTATAAATTGGCAATAAAGGATCGCAACGTTTCGTTTCAAACTCCTCAAGTCCTAGCAGCTGATTCTCCTTTAAAATTACTACTACTACTATTGCTACTTCTACTATTATTGCTACTACTACTATTGCTACTTCTACTATTATTGCTACTATACTACTACCACTACCACAACCGCTGCTACTATGCTGCTGCCGCTGCTGTTGTAGGAAGCGTAAATCAATGGCTGTGCATGTGTTTTTAATTGGCTTATTTGCAAGTAGCGGCGCGGCCGACGGGATCTTTAGAGTCTTTTCTTGTCGTCGCTTCGCCGCGCGTGCAATTCGGCTCGGTCCGACCGGAAGTTCCCCCATCACAGCGCCCATTCAGGGTAGCTAAGGAGCTATGGAGATTCGCGCTTTGCAACGAGAAAAAATAAATCCTCGAGCCAGCAACCGGCATGTGGAAAGAGCACCAGCGTGTGCAAAAAAAAACAGGACTGAGGTTTCCAAAAAAAAAAATCAATCCGCCCCACAGCGCTATTGAAACGTAGCTAATAGTGAGATTTGATGTTGATGGTGTTGTTGCCCTGATTGTGGCATGATGCCATGTTCATTTAACATGTTCTTGTGGGCTATTCATTCCGTGCTGCAATAATTGGCCCACTCGGCTGAGCCATTTTTAATGTCAAAATCAAATGTTTGGCCCACATTGAAACAAACCTGGAAGTTGACGTCAGCAGTGGAGGATTTGGTCTAGGAACAAGCGATAGAACGTAGCGAAGCAATTCTAGCTAGTTCTGCAATACAAATCCATCACCATTATGCTTATTATGACGAATGTGATTAAGAATGAAAGCAGCCGTACGAGTCAGCGTGTGAGCTTTGTTTGCTGCCGTTTTTTGCAAGCACCGAGCATATCTTAGCGACAAGGGAGTTATTCCAATGCATATTGATTAGATTATAGAATTATATTTCAAAAGTCGCCTAAGACTGGCGCCGTGATGAAGCTTACTTTAATGTTGATTGATTGATTTATTGTTGCTTTAGGTCCAGCGGACTCCTCCGAGCCAAATCAGGACCGGACAACCCCCGATCCGCATAAAAGATCTGCTGAAACAACCCTAGTGGGAAAATTGAACGCCCTCCACCGGCCAGTCACTTTACAATAAAGACATCCCACGCGGGGGACGGCTGAGGGTTTACCTCAACTACGCGAACCCCCGGTTACAAAAACAAAATAGAATACAACCATCATTACAAATCATCAACGAAACATATACATATAAAATGCCTATATTGCTAAATACTAACATCATAGGAAGCCCTAGTGACCACCCAGCAGAAAGCGTCCAACACTCCCAAGCTGATCCAACAGACCTCATACACAAACAAGGAGTCTTGTCCAGGAAGAGTTTTCAAGAAAAAAGGTAGGTCATTGACCTAGCGAAGAAGAAGATAGTATAGCAGAGTGATAGGACAGAGCAGGAATGGGAAAGAGTATATGAGGAAGATAGCAACAGTGGGAATTTAAAGCACTAAATTTCCATGAAGTGGGGATACTATTTATACTGAAACCACCGGCACACCAACGGGGGTACTGTTGCCGCAGTGAATCTGTCATGCCTACAAAGGCAAGACAGGTTTTCAACTGGGGCTTTCACTGTTCCCTTTATAGGTTAGAACAATCTACAGTGGCAAGATTGCTCATGACCCCAAGGGGTCAGCTTACTTTAAAAGGAATCGCATATTTCCACTCAGCATGCTTTTAGCTATAACTTCAGCCGTTTTCCTTGAGAAAGAAATAAGGATTAGCCTGAATTCTGTGTCAAAAGGTATTCGTTGCCTTAGTATGAAATAAAAACATTGAAACTTAACGCGAAGTGCATGTCGACAGTTAAAGAACCAACATTATTTAGGAAAAGAGGGGGTAGGGGAAGAAAACGACTAGCCACATGCTGTGAAACTAGTATTATGGGATGGAGGGAATGGGGAGAACAGGAAGAGGGGCCAAAAAAGCTGTTGTTAGCGAGTTCCTGTTACGCCACGTGGAAAGACGCGCTAAAAACAGTAGTACAGTAGCAACTGGCACATACATCAGTGATAATCAACCTGGGCTCAGTAATGACCGCGACAAATGCCGTGTCCAATCGATGACATTAAAGTTGTGGAGATACCTCCCATTACCCCTCTGCCAACACTAGCACTACCAACCACTCTTCAATGTTCTTTTACCCGCACACATCCCATTGCTGCCATTATTTTCAAAATGGATAGTGGCATCAGCAGAAGAAAAAAGGTTTTGCAATGTTTCTTCTACAATCAACCGTCATTAATACCAACGATCGTGGTATTGAAATAAGTGTCAAAGTCTTCATCATTATCTCCGGTTGAATCAGCTTCTTCTTCTCATGCATCGCATCAGTTTTATCTAGTGGTTTTGTCTGTTTACATGTGTGGAGAGTTCTAGGGATGGAGATATTGGTGATGTGACCAAGATGATTTGTGTGTATGTATTTGTGTGTATATGTGTGTGTCAGTCTGTCTGTGTGTCAGACTGTCTGTCTGTGTAGGTGCACACGCTTGTCGATGGGTGACCGCGTGAGAGAAATGTCCTATTATGTATGCAGATTCTGTGTGTATGTGTATGAATGAGATGTTGGTGATCGGCTCCCACCCCACCCCACCCCTCTCCACCTACCGTATCCCCAATATGAAGTAGCAATTGAGGGACTGTCTACGCTTGGCTCTAGTACATACATCACGGACAAGCAGTTGGGTGGAAAAATGCAAATAGGCGGGAATGGAAACCCATAAATAAAGCATCGCGCGACCGACTCAATTATGCAAATATATTTCTCAGCAACTCGCGTACGCGTGAAGTTCCGAAAGGAGAGAGAAATACGTGTAGCAAAGTGGCGACTCATTGACTGAAGGGGAGAACAGAGGAGAGAGAGAAGGAGATGGTGTATGAGAAAGAAATGATGGGGGAAACGTAAGTGTAATTGGAGAGGGAGTGGGATGGGTAGGGGTGGGGGGGAGGTGGGAGGGGAGGTCAGTACAGGTTTGAAAGAGACAGGGGTTGGAAGCAGTGAGAGAGAGAGATTGAAATGCATGGATAACACATATGTCAGGTACGCACCTTTAACGGCTTCAGGAAATGTCACAGGTTGACTGGATATTTTATTTTTTTTTTAATTTAATCACTTTTTATATAGCGCTTTACCAACTCAAGAGCCGCTCAAAGCGCTGACCGATACAGGATCTAACTCAAACCGCCCGAGACGCCCACCCGCAGCCTTTTGGTGCATGGTCTGACGCCCGGACAACTGAGCACACTCCTGGGCAGCCAGGGATGCTGGGTGTGTTCTTGTCACCGGCACTCACCCGTCTAGGACATGAGCGTCAGGATCTTTTAAGTCCGTTATGATGGAATGTATGCGACCCACAGACTAGACCTCGGTTTATACTCTCATCCGAAGGAGTAGGAAACGGGAGTAAAGTGTCTTTCCCAGGGACACAATACAATGGCCCGGCCAGGGCTCGAACCCGGGACCTTCAGATCCGCAAGCCAAAGCTCTACCAGTAGACCACCGTGCCTCTTAACGATATGAAATGATGTGTGCATTCTGAAGTTAAAAAAATTGTTAGAATTTTGTTTATATTATAACTTTAAAAAACACAACAGCTTTACTCTAATAAAATATTAATCCATGTAGAAATCTTTGATTCATGTGTGTGGTGTTTGGCGTGGCGAAGAAGCAGCACAGAATATGACCTGTTTATGTAATATTTCTTTTAGTTCCCGGCTCGTTTGAAGTGATGGGATGCACGGGGATGGGACGTGGTTAGTTAGTTAGTCATTGCAAAGAGCCGAATCAGGGTCACTGGGAAGAGGTTAGATGCTGGTGGTGGGGGTTAGATGGTAGTTTGTAGCTACAAATAAAGCTGTTTCTTGATTGCTACGGTAGTTTGTAGCTACAAATAGAGCTGTTTCTTGAATGCTACGACAGAGCGTTTGACGCGGTGATGCAATACAATAATGATTATTATAATACAGGGCTTTGTAGTTGTGATGTAGTCTGTTGGACCAATATAATATTTATTTTCTATTGTATGCAGCTTCTAAAGTTGTCACACCCCGACTAGAGTGGCCGGTAGTTGTAATTACACACGTGCAATTACTTGGATCGCAAGACTGATATTGACCTGTTTTGATTTGCGCCATCTTGCGTTGCAAAATTTTTTTTTTAGTACTTGGTGTCATATATACTCGCATGCACACGCTGGCACGAGCGTACGAGCGCAGAGATAACGCACACTAAGCATGCGCACTCGTACATAAGATAAATACACAGTTGTACATACAGACACATACACACACGCACACACGCATACACACACCAACATGTACCCGTACACCAGAGAGAGAAACACAAGTTACCAGTTATAGAAATCTGATGCAACACAGGTTAAGAGATGAAGACAGACAGACCGAACGACAGAGCCAAAGATTATGACGTCAATAGTGGTGATGAAAAAGATGACAGCGGGACGCCACATGCTGGTAATTATTTTATATCGAGCTTCACACCTTGTCCGGATTGAGACAGCACCTGTGAACCTGGCCCTTGTAGATCATCGATTGTCGTTTATTGGCCCGCGTAAATCACGTGGGCAATTAGTGTCGGCAGCTGGGAAGGAATGTTGCACTATGAAACCGGACCCTAAACGCCTTTCGGCCTCGCCGGGGCCCGGTTGCAGCGGCGCTTGAGACTGACGTTACCTCTGATTTATGCTTTGTTGTGATCAGCCAGGAAACGCATTTCCCAAAGACCAGCCATGAAGGCAGTCTTACGATTTCTTTTTTTGGTCTGGATTGAGCGATACTGTTGGAATGTTTCTACTGTATGTTAGTTGAGTCATTTCATTCCTGATTCATTGTTGATTTCTTATGCTCTTCTGGCTTCCTTCTCTTTCTCTCTGATATGCAAGTGTCCACTACACTAGTGGATTAAGTCCGATCAATCAATTATCGCGTGTGTACTGAAAATGATAACTAATACAATAGATAAAATATTATTTCCTGAACATTTTTAATGGGCTGTGTAGTGGCGATGATGATGGAAACGTTAATCGCCTATATTGTATCCCCACTAAGTAATACATTGTAGGTTTTAAATTGTACCCAACAACACAGCGATAAAATAAATCTTGGTTATATTTACGGCTTGTTATATTTCAAAGTTACGTTCATTATTGTGTGTCGCATTTTAAAGTTAACCGTACTTTATCTCCCAGCTCACTCAACGTGACTCTCAGTCGACCAGGTTTTTGCGTTTCAACATGTATTGTTTACCAACCCAGCGAGACACTAATCCAATTAAGAATTCCTTAACTAAGTTTGCAAACAGACAGAGAGAGAGAGAAGCTAACCTGGGTGCCCTTCTGATAAGACGATGCTAACATAGATTTGCTTGTATCAACACGCTGAGTGAAGGGGTTTCTCTCTCTAATGAATATTCTACTCCTGTCCCTCTTGCACTCCCCCCCCCCCCCCCCCCGCCTCCTTCCTTCCCCCTCTCTTTCTTTCTCTCTCTCACATATCCTCAATCAGTAACAAATATATGTAATATATTTACGCTTTGACACCATCTTGTCTACGGCGTTCTCGTTCTCTGCTTTTAGCTATATTGAAGCTAGACCTTAATCTGTATGACATATCTATTCCTCCTTACCCTTACTTACAATCATTTTAGCATGAAAACAAACATTGGTTCTAATTTAAATAAATTAAAAAAAAGAATGTCTGAACACCATACAATACATATACACCATATACATATATACATATACAATACAACACAATACAACACAATACAACACCATACACAAGAAGTGATAAAAGCAAACCAGAAGGGACTGAGCACACAGTCCTGGGCTTACCGCATATGAGTCCTCATATCATAGGCTGTTGAAACATTTATAGGCGAACACTTTTATGGTAAAAGCTTCCTTTCGGCAGTAAGGAAGAGAACTTTGAGAACCTCTGTTGTATTTGTTTTTGTATTGCCAGCTTTGTAAAGAGCGATGCGTTGCTCTTTACCCATGTTGGAGAGATGCAGGCAGTGAACATGTGGGTAGACTGGAGAGGTAGTTGTACCCTGCGTCGTGTATCTGCAAAATGTAGAAAAGGCTCTGTCGATAGTCAGTCTACCAAGGTAAAGCTCGGGATGCTGTTGGGGAGGAGGAGAGGAGAGGGGAGTGGGGGAAAGTGTGAGAGAGCAGTGGAGCACTTAGTATATTTTAGAAATAGCGCAACCTCTAGCGATCTTGGATGCTTAAGTTCATGGCTCCGCCCCACCCTCCCTCCTACCACCACCCACTCACCGACACCCCCCCCCCTTCTCACACCCCACCCAATTACAAGTTTGAAGATTTAAAACTGGAGTGGCAAACCCCGTATTAAGACGTAGGGCAAAACGTGTGTGGACCACGCACGGAGCCGATCCGGGAAGACTAATCAAAAGTCCATATTTCAACACACACACACACACGCACCTACCAACCCTCCGAAACACAGCTCTGCTTTCTTTGTCGAGCGAGCTTTAGATTAAGGTCGGCCACTGATAAGTCTGTCTTAAGGCGTTATACTACATGTTAGAGACTAAAGAATTAAAAAAAATTAAAATTAATAGAAACGCACTGACGTTTTGAGGGAGAAGACAATACAATACATATTTATTCATCTCTACTACAGAAATCACCAGCTTGACTGCGTGTAGCTTGTAAGTGCGCTATATAAGAGAAATCTCTTTCTTCCTGTAAAATCACATCAAAAACCATGCAAAATAAGAAAGGGAGGAAGAGAGAGAGAGAGAGAGAGAGAGAGAGAGAGAGAGAGAGAGAGAGAGAGAGAGAGAGAGAGAGACAGAGAATCATGTGCAAGAAAGAGCACAGATAACAGCTTCTGTGTACTCCTATGCGCTTGGTATTCAGGTTATTTTCACAAAGGTAGTGTATTCTCGGGTACCTTTCCAAGTAGATTGTATACTTTGTCTTTCAATCTTGCCATCCGAACATAGAGCTGCAGGAATGTTCAATAATAACGGCATTCAGTTCTTAATCTAACCGACTTCCAGTCACGGACAATGTTAGCCCGATAAGCAGTTTAGTAGCAAACACAAACGCAATAAGGGTCTTAAAGACCAGAAACGCGATAGGTTTGTGAAATAACAATGGTTCGCTACTGTAGGATAACTTTGTAGTATGTTCAGATACTGTATACATTGTGTACAATGTTCTGAAACCGTACTGATTTAGTAGTTTGCCTCAAACTCTATACGTCACCGGTTTTAAGGAAAAAAACCGTAACGTGTAAAAGTTCAGATAACTTTGTACACCATTCGGGAACTATGCTGGTGCATGATACATTTTTACAATGCTGTGGTGATGTGAGATACAGTAGTGTACACACACTATAAAAATTACTACTCGAAATTCATGCTGTAGTGTTCAGATTGTTTTTTTGTATGTAATAACTTGTATTAACTAATGTAGAACAATGTATAAAAAATAAAAGAAATCGGCGCGTTGATTACAAGAAATGGGAAACCAACTGTTGGGTAGTGCTGCGGTCTCCAGTCTTTTGAAGAATAGTAGGCCTATCTGTAGACGTAACCACTCACCACGCCTTTGAAAAAGTCAGCAATCACACATACTTGTGTGTAGTGTGTCAATACCATTTGCTGCCACAGCGTTTTGGTTCATGAATGTAGCCGAGCGGAGTACTTGACACCCGTCTCTCGGCCACAACCTTGAGAACATTGCTCCACCCGAGCTGTTATTTTCATTTTATCCCTCAAAAGAGGGACACAAAAATATTTGCCCAGCAAGGCGGTGAAGCGTGTTTGGGAGTACCGGGTTGCCGGCAACTAGTGCCACGCATTCTACTGCAAAGTCGCTGCCACCGACCTGCATAAAATGCCTGCCGACAATGTGGTCCCGCTCGCCACCAAAAAGCAGCAAGCGAATGGTCAGCCGGGGAGAACAAATGTCGTGTCGCCTTGTCCCGCGTAACCCAATGGGCATACCCAAAGGATTCTGCAAAGCAGGAGCCACCCAAGGCTAGTCAAACCAAGAAAATCAAGGTAGACAATTTCTCTCCCAAGCCTCAACCAGTCGCCTACCTTTCCGCTACATGAAGATAATGAAAATCAAGATAAATAGGTTAAGGAGAAGAGAGAGGGAGCGATATTACAAATGTATTTGTTTTAAAAGAATTTTAAATGACGTTTGTTGCAGTTGATGGATGGGGATAAGAATGGCGTGTTGAGGGAGTGAGAGAGGAGGGACTTTAGGCTGTGAGAAATAATTCAGATTAGGTACTAGAAGAAGGAGGAGCTGGAAGGAGGATGCACTGTGTTACAGGGAGGGGGGGTCGATTGAAGAAGTAGAGGAATGTAGGAAGGAAGGAGACTGCTGGATTCCAGCCTGAAGGGAGAGAAAGGCAAGATGGACGAGCACAACTGTTGGTATAGTCACCAATTACACCTGACGCGGGCTGATCGCTAGCTTAAGCTCAGGTAGATGCCTGTTAATGACAAGTGCTATGTGCAAGGCAGAGGAGAAAACAGAGAGTCTGCAGCTGCTGAAGACGAACAAGTAACAGCGCACTGAGCATGCTATGAAACTAGTATATGTTTTATTATTGTTGTTTGATGCTGATATGTGTGTGTGGTGTATGTGTGTGTGTGTGTGTGAGAGAGAGAGAGAGAGAGAGAGAGATAGAGATTGGAGAGTGTCGAAAGTGCTAAATCTACTTCCTATCTTCTTCGCTAGACCAAACCTATCTTTTTTTCTTGAACACTCTCCCAAAACTTCTCATTGGTGTATGGGGTCTGTTGGGTCAGCTTGGGGATATTGGACGCTTCCTGCCAAATGGTCACTAGATCTTTTCTAAGGTATCATTATTTAGCAATGTGGGCATTTTATATGTATGTTTTGTTATTATGTAATATTAATGTTTATATTCTTCCGTTTTATTTGTATAAGGGGGTTTAATAAATTAAAGTGCAGCCTCAGCATCCCAAGAATATGGAATGCCTTTATTGTAAAGTGACTGGCTGGTGGAGTCCGTCAGTGTTACTATCAGGGTTGTTTCAGCAGATCTTTTATACGGATCAGGGGTGAGCCCTCTTTCAACCAAGTTGTGGTCCTGGTTCGGCTCTTTGCAGTCCGCTGGATCATATAAACAATGAATAACTAAGTTGTGGTCCTTACTCGGCTCTTTGCAATCCCTTGGATCCTATAAACAATGACTAAATAACTAACCGTCTTGGTGTTGTTTGAACAAGAAAAGAAGAAGATGACGGGAGTTTAGAGGAAAGAAAAGGAAAATGGAGAAAGGTAACCTCCTTCTGCTCTGTGATCTTGATTCGGCCAAGGGAAGGTCATTTTCGGCGTTGCAACCTGATGATTTCATTATGGAATTGCGCCCCTTTGTTTCGCTCTTTGGTGGACATTGGCCCTCTAATTTCTGCATGGAGCTGCTATTAGCGGCTCCATCATTACACAGGCGATGTTAGAAAATATAGCATAATTACCACAGTTTTTACACCTTAAATATCAGACGAGGTCTATAACGGTGGTATCAATGCTGTAGACTTTGGTGTACAGTTAAAAGAGGATTTCTACTTTTACTAGGATTATTGTCAGTGTTTTATTATTGAAGTGTGTTATTTCGTTTATTATATCGCTCTATTGTTATTTTTTCTCTCCATATTTTTGAGGATAGATAGTGGTCTGGCATTTTAGTCTTTGACTGATGTGTGTCCTGTCATTTTCCATCTGACGTTGATAGCTCCGCAATTTCGGGAGGTATTGTTGATAATATTTATTGGGTAGCCCAGAGATGCCTCCCATTTCCTAGGTGTGTCTCTTTCATTTCCATCTGTTGGTACTTGTCTGCTCGCTAATACTGTCTGTCATTTCAGCAGTAAGTATCCTTCCATTTTCTTGATAGTTATTATGGTTTGTTCTTTGATTTTGTCGCCATAGTTATGTAAAAAAAGTGGCGATATAACGCTACTATCTACGCTGCGCCAGCTTGTTAGCGTCGTTTTAAAGCCTTTGGACGTAGTCCACTGGCGATGAAACTAATGCGCCAAAACTAAATTTGGCGAGGTTCCAGATAAGTACAGTTGGATCTAATAACAGCAAGATGTGACATGGGATTTTAAGTCTGAGCTTCCAAGCCCGTATTATACTATAAAAGCCACTGCGCTTGTCCCAATTCTTGTTCCAATTTCTCTTCTTCTTGTTTAGAATAGCCTTCCTGTTTTTAGACTGCTGATGTTATTTTTTTTGAGCGTGAATATGGTAAAAATGGCCTTAAACACAGACACGCCTATTGTATGCAATATAATAGACTTGTTTTTTTAGCAGTCTCACTATGTTAACACAATCTAATACTTTGTGAAGTCTGAGGACAGCTATATTATGAGGATGGCACCAGCGTCGATGATACTAAAGAAAGTGGGAACTTGCCTTTCCTTTATCTACCTCAAATAGTTTGTAAAGCTTAAGAAGGGCACCTGCATTATTAGGATGCAAATGCAGGATGCAAACCGACTTTGTCGCCGCAAGCGCACATCAAAGAATACGAAGCTGAGAGCCCAGGATAAGACTTTCCTCTCTCCACACTTTGATCAGAAAGGTTGTGGCCACCATTACGGCTATAGAATTTGCATTAATGAGTCTCGTACGGAAATACGGTTTTGGGACAGTAATAGAGATCCTGCTGGTCCTGATTTGGCTCGTAAGAGTCCGCTGGACCTAAAGCAGTAATCATGTAATGTAATAGAGATCCTGCAACGAATAGAGGGAATGCATACTGTATATTATTGCACTCCATATAAATTCAGGAATGATTAAAAAAAAAAAAAGGCGTTGGCCGCTACAATTATAGGACCAGCTACGATCAGACTTGAAACGTTCAATCTGTCCGATATATATTCTTTTTTACGCTCCGCTACAATGGACAGACGGAGTCTTTGGGTCTGCCAAAAGTATATTCTGCCACGGACGGGCCTAAAGCTTTGATCGCTAGTAAGATTTGGCGATGATCAGATTGCTTGACCACTACGTTGTCCGCAGAAGGCTGGCAGGATCGTTTTGTTCCAAACTAACTAGCAGACGATATACCCTGATCGCTTTCTTCTTCTTCCTTCTTCTTCCCAGTTCTGTTCGTCCCCTTGCGTTAGTAACAAAGAAGATGGGGCGAATGGCGAAGGAAGAAGACAACCTGGGTAAGAGAGAGAGGGAGAGAGAGAGAGAGAGAGAGAGAGAGAGAGAGAGAGAGAGAGAGGGAGAGAGAGAGAAAGGGAGAGAGAGAGAAGAATGGGGAAGAAGGTCGGTCTGCATCACATTGTGAACGTTCTATTTGTCGAGCTATCACAAACGTTCTGAGGGTGTAGTTCGAACCGGGACGGCAACAGGTAGACGCACGAATTTCTTTGTGCCAGTTCAGCGCAATTTATTTACTGCGTTTATGATACAGAACGTTGCGATTTCATGTAACATGTTACATTAGAGAAGAATGTGTTTGATATGGGCAAGAGAAAGAGCGAGGAAGATTGACAAAGTAACACGGTGATATGGTTTGCGACGGAGGAAGGGAGAGCGGAAGAAGAACAGGAGGAAAAAACAGGGAAGATCGTCATCATCACGGGGTAAAATGGCTGCATGCGTAATTATCATATTATGACAGCTACGACACAAGTGCGTCCACAGTCACAGAGTACGTTTTGAAGACCGTGCAAACACTTAACTAATTGTATCCATCTCTGCACTTGAGTGTACATCTCTGCACTTTCAACACTTCAGCATGTTACAGGATGTTTAACCCCAACAATTTTCAGACGTTGCAGGATTTTTTCCGAGTGCTTATGTAAACCGTTAAAAAAACAAAAAAAAGAACGCTTGTGAGAATACAAGGAGGTGTTGTTAGAGGGTGTTTTTTTTGAAGTACAAGCAATTCAGATAGTTTCTTCATTGAAGTAGTGTCGTTTGAATTTCAAAGACACGAAGATTACTATTATGATATGCCTCGAGTACCCTCATATGGGGTAAATGTGCGCTGTAAAATACAAGGGCGATAATTTGGTACAAAATGGGGTTTTCGTATATAATGCACTTTCATATATATATTTTTTTAAAGTACTTAGGGCGCTTTTTCAATTATAATTAACATTTTTTTAAAAGGTGGAGACAAAAAGAGGCTGCTTTTAGTGCATACGTGGGTTTATTTGTCAGTAGTGTTAGACTTACCTTCTATTTCAATAGCAGACAGGTTTACTGCTAAGTCAGTAACATAGAAACTGAGCAAATATAAACAGAACAAACGTGACCCAAAACTGTTTAAGCCCTTTGCCTGCCAGATAGGTGATGCCAGATTGGTTTATTACGGTTGGTTTTAAGAAGGGGAGATGGGGAGGCGGACGAGGCAACGATTTAGGTCACCTTTTGCACGAACACCTTGAAATACAGACGGAAAAAGAGCAGATATATTTATATATATGATATATATGATACATATGATATATATGATATATATGCCCATCCTTCCACACACCACCAACCTCCTTCCAGCACAGACAAGTACACATACTTTCTTTCTCTCTCTCTCTCTCTCTCTCTCTCTCTCTCTTTCTTTCTCTCTCTCTCTCTCTCTCTCTCGACAGAGGTCAAAACAGCATGCAAACACACTTTCAGCAAGCGCACACCCACGCGCGCCCTTGTTGACTTGTTGTTGTTGTTGTTGTTTGTAGATTATAGTCACACGACACTTTCGCATATAGGTGACTACTGGACCGATTTATACTGACACCAGCGGGCCAGTTGTTGGTAAAGGGGAAAATAATATGATCACACGTTGACCAATCCGGGATTCGAACCAGCGACGTTTCGGTTACTAGCAAGACGCTCTTACCAACTGAGCTACCCGGCCCCTCTAAGTGTTGACTCGTATACAATCTTTCTGTTTTATGGAAAAGGCTAGAATGGCGCGTCCTGATCCGTCATGGCTTTGCCAGTATGTAACCTTTACCTTAAAGACAAGTGCTGGCGGTGTAAGTATAAACCCACCTACCCTTACCGTCGCCACCCATCTCACTTCCACCCGGACTATAGGTAACCAATATAGAAAGGAACAGGTAAGTGCAGGAGCGAGGGCAAAACCCCCCACGGAATATATAAACAATCCGGGCAAAACTTAAGTTAAAATAGATTAACACAGAGGCGAGAAACAAAGATCTTTGTTCAAAGAATGTGTTTACATGCACTGGTTTTCTTATGACGTTAGATTCGTTTGCCAGATGCCTGCTTTCGATACACTGAGATTCGTTCAAGATTCTTTTTATGGAGTATGGTCGTGCTTCGCTTTTTGTGTGTGCATAATCCTCTTACACAGTGGAGGTGTCTAAATAAACTGGAGAGTGAAACAGAGGGTAGGGGGAGGAGAAAGAGTGCAGCTTTCCTCTCCCTTGCCAAAGGTATTGAAACATAGACCTAATAATATATACTGCAGAACAAAGTGTCGTTAAATAGCGCAGTAGAGATTGCGGGTGTTAAATACATTATATACTCAACAGGATGGGTTGTGTTGTAGTCTGCAAAAGCACTGCGCGTCTTCCTTGCTTACATACAAACCCAGCTCCATCATTCCTCTTGTTTAAGCTATATTTATTTTTTTTAAAGTTTTTTTTAAAATAGGTTCAAATAGAGTCTTTAGCCAATAAATTGCTATGCAACAATCGCAGTTTTTGTGATCGATAATGAAATGAGACAACTAATGCCCTCAGTATTGCGCTAAGTTGCCTTATGGATTTCAAATTGAATTTTAGACTGGATAGAAAGAAAAACTCCGGCTTTCAGTCTAAACATTTTGAAGAAATTGCAACTGATTGCACACTGCACATCGTTTATGAGGGTGGAAACTGCACACTTCAGTATTATTCATTCATTATTATTCAGTATTATTCATTATCTATTTTTGCCAACTGATGTTTCTATTATCGATTCCATTAATAACATAAGCTTTGATATAACCATTAGATTAGCAAAAGCTTTGGTATAAGCATTAGATTAGCAAAAGCTTTGATTGATTCTCCATTTGCTCAGTTTATATAATTATGTATTTTATATGTATGGATGTATGTATGTATCTGGTGTAAAGGTGTGTGAATGCGTGCGTACGTCTTATCATCTCGATGAAGAAGACGTTAATAAAACAACCAACCAACCAACCATCAGTATTATTCAGCACTATTGTTGGCTTCTTTCTCGATGCACAAAGTATACATTAACCCAAACGTTACTATGTTTATTTTAAATTAATTTCAAAAGCAATCTGGAAGGATTGATCAAACTGCATGTTATACTTTAAATAATAGCAATCGTGTGTGTGTGTGGGGGGGGGGGGGGGGGGAGAAAGAAGCATAGTTGTCTTTCGAAATCAGCGTTGGTCATACATTTGGAAAGAGTTCATTGTATCATCAATATTATGTCCAGCCTTGGTATTTCGGGTTTACATTTTCCATTTTGTTTGCGTGCATATTGTACCCAGGTTTTCTTTCATTTAATTTTGCTATCGACCGTGCATCCAACATTAAAGTAAATAGTGTATAGTCAAGTGCACATGCACGTCATTTGTTTGTGAATCGACCTGTGTTACCAACAGTGAGGGTGACCTTGCGTTACCAACAGTGAGGGTGACCTGTGTTACCAACAGTGAGGGTGACCTGTGTTACCAACAATGAGGGTTTTCGTTTTCCATCCACCGACCCCTTCCATCCCTTCTTCATTTTCTCTTTCGCTCTCTTCCTGCTCCTCCTTCTTTCTAATTTGCAAATACAAATCTGGACGTCAATGCCTCCTGTACCACCACTATCATTTTCATCATCATCACCGTCTTTTTTCTTCTTCTTCCATTCTCATCCTCTTCCATTGTTCATGCTCATCTTCTGCCTTCTCCGCTTTATCCTGCTCTCGCCTCTTCCCCTTCTTCCTCCTCTTCCTTCTCTCCTATTGATTTGCAAATACCGAAGCGGACATAGGAATTCCTGCATATTAACTGCCTGATTGCCGGGAGTCGGGAGTCTTAGCGACTGATGGGGCATTGGCATAGCTGAGGCATAGCGGCATCTCATATCCCAATTCCTTGGTCAGGAATATCTGTAGTAGCGGGAGGTAGTCGCTATTAATTTGTCAGGCATAGCACGCGTAGCAGGGGCATAGTTGATAAACTTTGCTATGAGCATTAAGTCTAAAATACCTAATAGTTTATACACCTATAATTCAGAAAGGAATCCGGGATCCGGCGGAGACGAAAAAGGGTCTATTACTGCAAGATGTCCGGTACAATGAAGAAGGAAGGAACAAAAGAAGAAAGGAGGGCGGAGAATGATGGGACAATGTGGTAAATGAATGGACACGTACTATATAGCCACAAGATCAGGCTGTTAGCAAAGAAACTCGGATACCGCGGAGACGAGAAAGGGTCAGTTTACTTCATGACGTTTGGTAATATTAGAAAAAGAAGGACGCGAGTTTATTAGAAGAAAGAGGGTGGTAAACGAATTGAATTGGGAAACTTTGGAAGAAAGTTTAAACTGAGATGTAAAAAGATTTGGAAATAATCTTTAGAAAAAAAAAGAAGAGAAAAAGGTTTGTTTCGTTTTGCTCCAACTTTTGACATACAAACCCAATTCCTGCCAAATTAAAACTGAGTTTCAAAAAGGTTAAAAGAATGCTGCAACCAAGGATATGAATGAACTAATACAGGAAATGTACAAAACCGGATATCGATGTTTTCTAATTATAATATACCTTATTAGTTCTACAAAGTTTTCCAATAATCCAATTAACACTCCTGTCAATCTTCAACGGATTTTAGCTCCAACGTTTCTGACGTGGTTTTTTTTGGGGGTAACCAAGCTATTCAGCT
Organism: Oncomelania hupensis; assembly: GCA_036898135.1. NCBI lineage: Eukaryota > Metazoa > Mollusca > Gastropoda > Littorinimorpha > Pomatiopsidae > Oncomelania > Oncomelania hupensis. The sequence continues at coordinate 47,800,485 of CM072521.1, forward strand.
TGGGGTTGTTGTGCAAATCTCTCAATGTCAGTCTGTGTGTTATTGATTGGTTGACTGCACCATCACAGGCCAGCTGTTTCAACCATAAAGTAATGTTGGATCGCTTCAAGTCTTAAGCCAGTTGAGTTGCTGCCAGACTGGAAAACCCTGCTTTTGAGGATTTTAAAAATAAGGTGAAGGGCTGCCAGACTAGAGAAAATACTTGTGGTTTAGAATTTTGAAAGGAGGTTCAGGGCTGCCAGAATAGTGCAAAAAGCTGTTATGGGGTTTTAAATAAAATTGATTGATTGCTGTTGCTGTTATTTCTTATCGTGGGTGTCTAGGTGAATAACCTTTGGCTGTGATTACTATACGTGCATGTGTTTTTGTATATTCGAGGAAGGAAAGAAAAGAGAACAAGATTGTACGATGTGTAGAGAGCGTTTGACTTCTTAGGTTTGGATTTGTTTTTGAAGAGGGAATCGTGATTTTGCCAACAAGCTCTTATTTTTCCTCCCTTTTTAAAATTGCAGATCGTTAAGATAAAGATGAATAACCTATATGAAAAGAGGAATTTGAAAAAGTACTAGGATGTGCCCAAAAGGATTGATTTATCGATTTACCGTTTGTGTCGTGTAAGTGTGTCGTGTAAGTGTGTCGTATATGAGAATCCGTGTGAGTGTGTGAGGTTGTAAAACCACAAAAATGAGACACAGAATTTACTTTTTTAGTCATAAATGAGGTAATTTTCTCGTTCCTCATTTGTCTCGCGTGACCCATTTGTTTCTAAGTACGCGGGAGTGCTTTTTTAGTGCATGGGAGTGCAGTTGTAGTGCAAAAGAGTGTTTTAAGTACACAGGAGTGCACTATCCGGGACGGAGAAAATCCAGTGAATTTTTGGAAAAGTTTGAGGCAAACTTCGACCTATTTCGTCGCCTCTAAGAGACGAAATAGGTCAACTTTCTAGAGAATGGTTAGGGTAAGGGCTAGTTGCAGCGCTGCAACTAACCCTTGCCCTAACCCTTTTCCATCAAAAAATGACTAAAAAGTGTCCCCCCGATTCCTACATTCTAAAATTACCTCATTTGTGACCTATACAAGAATGTGTGTGTGTGTGTGTGTGTGTGTGTAGTTGTGAAACGTCACATTTGGGGAACGAAATTTGCCATTTTTAGTACCAAATGAGGTAATTTTGTCGTTCCCCATTTGTCTGGCGTTGCTCATTTGTTCTAAGTACATGGAAGTGAACTTGTAGTGCATGTGCACTACAACTACACTTCACGAAGTGAAGTTGTAGTGCATGTGCACTTAAAGTACACTTGGCCAAGTGCAGTTGTAGTGCATGTGCACTTAAATTACACTTGCCCAAGTGTAGTTGTAGTGCATGTGCACTACAACTACACCAGGTCAAGTGTAGTTGTAGTGCACATGCACTACAAGTACACTTGACCTGGTGTAGTTGTAGTGCATCTTCCAGACGGGTAGGATAAGGAACTTTCCTCGACGATTAGGGTAAGGCAGTGCCTCGACGATTAGGGTAAGGCAGTGCCTCGACGATTAGGGTAAGGCACCCATTCCAGAAAAGGGTTAGGGTCAGGGCTAGTTGCAGCGCTGCAACTAGCCCTGACCCTAACCCTTATCGAGGCACTGCCTTACCCTAATCGTCGAGGCACTGCCTTACCCTAATCGTCGAGGCACTGCCTTACCCTAATCGTCGAGGAAAGTTCCTTATCCTAGCTGTGTTTTTGAACAAACTTGACCTACTTCGTCTCTAATAGGCGAGGAATTAGGTCAAACTTTTTGCGAAAAATGTGCTTTTTTCAAGAAACTTGACCTACTTCGTCTCTTAGGAGCGAGGAATTAGGTCAAACTTCTTGCGAAAAAGTGTCTTTTTTGAAGAAACTTGACCTAATTCGCCGCCTAAGGGCCGCGAAGTTGGTGAAATTACCCCATTTGTACCTCGTACACGCATGTGTGTGTGTGTGTGTGTGTGTGTGTATTGCAGAGGGATGCCAAATTTCTGTCTTCAAACGTCAAAAGCAGCAAGCTAGCAAGTAAATACTTTCAATTACATTCTGTCAATAAAGTTATTACGAAATGCTAAACTTCTCGCTAAGTAGATATCCCATGAAAAGTTGCATGCTGTCTACGTCTAGGGAAGAGCTAAATGGAACTACATTTTTACTTTCATGTAACCGATTTTGACCGCATATTATATTATATTATGTTATATTATATTATATTATATTATATTATATTATATTATATTATATTATATTATATTTTCAAATGTTATTTTCAACGACTTTCCACATACTTCGCTCTCTAACTTTGATCTTTAACACACTCATTAGTTTCTTCCCACAAGTATAACTCTCTCACACCCGCCCCTCCCCCTCCACGCCCTACCCCTCTCCCCCACCACCATCATGCACCCACCCCCTATTGTTTTTTTTTGTCTTCCCCTTCACTTGGAAATCTTTTTTTGTCTAAAATTTCCTTTTCTTTTTATAAAAATTTCTTTTTTTAAATTTCTTGTATTTCTATCAATGTTCTGTTGTTGTTTCCTGTCGTCCGCCAGTGATATTTTGACACATTATTATGATTTGGGTAGTACTTATTTAAGCCTTGTGCTTTTGTGCGCCCTGATGTTTTGCCTTGTAATAATATCTGGTTTGTTTGTTGAATAAATTTATGTTAAAACAATTTAAAAAAACAACAAAAAAAACTACATGATATTGTTTTCACGACTTCATGACAACCCAAATTGCACATGAGCCAAGAGCAAAATTGTACATTATTATATTAGTCCGATGACATTGTAAAACAAACTAAAACCCAAACTTCATATGAGCTTCTCGACCTTTCTGCAGTATTCTTGCTGTTGAGGCAACGCCCAAAATCAGTTGAAAGCCAGCAAGTCAAGGGTGAACAAGGTCCCTTAAACACCCATTTCCGTTCTATTGTAAAACAGACACACCAGCAGTATAAAAAGGTCAGCACGTAACACGCTATAGTCGTCTGCTAGTTGCATTCCAGTGTTTCTGGTCGGTCTCGTCTAACCATTCAGTCATCCGGTGTTCTCGCTCTCTCTGAACAATCCCTACGTTCTCTTTTATTTATTTCTTCTTTTTGTTGTTGTTGTTGCTCCTGCCTACCCCCCTTTTTTGTGAACCTCTCAATTTCCATCAGATGTAATCCCCACCCAGCTTAAGCTATATATCATATTGTTCCCAAACATTATTATCGTTATTATTAGTAAACTTATAATTATTATTATTTTTTTAAATTTTTTTTAATACTCACCCATGCGATAGCGTGGCAGCGGCAAGGGTAGCACCATCCAGGACAAGGAGAATAGGATCTTCAGTGCATGCTGGGTTGTGGTGTACCTGGCACATAATCCATAATGTCAGTTTCATACCATAGCCGTAAAATATTGGCGTCAGAAGTGAACGATACTCTTTCTGCTTCAGATGACTTTTTGTTAATACTTTGTTAACGACCCTTTTCTCTTCCTTTCGCACCACCACTGCAGATGCAGTTCAAGCAGAAGATGAATGGTATTCACACCTGCGGCGATAACAACAAGTTGTCCAAGGGGAAAGAGAGAGCAGAAGAATAGAGAGAGAGTGTAGGGGCGGGGGTATTAGTGTGTATGAGGCAGTACATTACAAGGGCAAGAGAGTGCATATATGTGTATGTAGTATGAACATTTCCTTCCAATATCTGAAATCCTAAAACCTTTATTCCATTTTTAATTTCTTGCTCCTTCAACTTTAGTATTGCTAAAGCCTGAGTGTCAAATACCAATTCAGAGGACACTTCGCGCCCGCAATACTAAAGCGGAAAAGGAAGAATGTTTAATCCCTTCATAAAATACCGATTAAATGTTGTCCTCAAAGTGGATAGTACATTATTTCAAACTTCAAAACTAAATCCGCATTTCTCTTTTTGGGAGGTGTATCTCGAATCAATCTGAATACTAATCGAATACAGAATACCGATTTGAAAAGATATTTGTGCGTGAAATACGATAGAGAATGGTTTAGTAATGTGGACCTTAATACTGTTTTGTTACGTGCGCGCCAGTCACTTTTATTAAAGTGTTGTGGAGGACTTTTTTTTTTTAACAAGACGTATTACTCATCCAGTGTACATACAAAGAGTATATTAAATGCACCGTGCACCAGCCGACGCGAATTCATTAAGTTAAGCTTCTGTACTCATTCGGGCACACCGGGGTGCACGGAAAGTTTAACTAAGGCGGGAGGATGTTTTCTTTCAAAACCGTCTCTTCTTTCTTTCCTTTTTTAACCAAGTGAATGGAAGGCCAGGTCTGATCTGAATGAAAGAAACGACAAGAGGGGGTGTTTTGTTTAATAAAGCGAGTATCAGCTAGCAGTTTTTGTGCCCTGTTTGAAATCAAGGAGATGAAGGTTTGGTGAAAAGATGTAGTAGAAGAAAATATGCTCCTTCGGGTGAGAGTTTAAACCGAGGTCTAGTCTGTGTGTCGCATACATTCCATCATAACGGACTTTAATAAAGATCCTGACGCTCATGTCCTAGACGGGTGAGTGCCGGTTACAAGAACACACCCAGCATGCACTTGGTCCTTCTTCCTTATCCCTGGCTGGCCAGGATAGTGCTCAGTCGTCCGGGCGTCAGACCATGCGCCCAAAGGCTGCGGGTGGGCATCTCGGGCGGTTTGAGTTAGTTCCTGTATCGCCCAGCGCCAGGAGTCTGGTCAAGTACGGCGAGATAAGTGCGCTATAAAAATCCTCAATAATAATAATAATAATAATAATAATAATAATAATAATAATAATAATAATAATAATAATAATAATAATAATAATAATATGCAGCTACTCCCTATAATGATGTAGAAGCGTGAAAGATGTTATGAATATCAAGTACATCCATAATATGATTAGAAGAAACACGCAGGCAATATTCCCACATCACATGCACCTCCGTTTCCGAGTCTTAAGATCGTGTCTTTCAATGCTCTGCAGGACAGAACATATAGATTATAAGTAAGATTTTAACGTAGTGACAACGTATCACTTTTATTTAGACTACATGACTGTCTACTCAACTGTAAGTTAAGCTTAATCGTGTTCCTCATGACCAACTAGCGGTGCTATAAGTAATATGTCTTGCCTTACCAAGGTTAGCCCACCCGTACCGGGAGTTGATGAATCTGCCATCCCTCTGGGCTTGCTGTCTGCACCAGTCTTATTTAGTCCGCAGTGGAGGAACATTAATTGCTGACTTTACTTCCTTCACTTTGTCAGCATGTTCAGTCCTGTAAGTCCACGGGGAAGGAATGGGTGTTTATTTTGGTGGCTGCTTGGCATCAAGCATTCTCTTACGATGTCAGGGAGGTGGGGGGTTGAGGGGAGGGGAGGGGAGTTACATTTGAACCTTTATTCCATGAATCCACCACCACGAATCTTCAGACTTTTGGACTTGCAGGTAAGGAAGGAAAGAAAATAAAAAGTGCATTGTGTCTGCTTTAAACTTTGAATTCCCTGATACTCCGAGTGTTTGTGGCTTTGTCAGATGAGTTTCCCTTGGGAAGGAGGGGCAGGAATGACTCTAAATAGACGCTACGCCGCGGAACCACTGGTCAAAGACTGTCTCAAGGGAGAGGTGGACACACGAGCCATCCTTATTCGCCTAGGCGTCATGCGACATCTATATATTAATCGAGCAGCCTTTTCAGATCACGAGGGGCCGTTTTAGCCAACCAGCGGCTTTGTTGTGAAGTTAATTTTGAGCTTCACTTGGCTCCAAGTTTTACAGATTACAGCTGAACTGTCCATATAATTGCTTCCACGCGAGTTTTGCCATTCGGCGCTCGATCACCCGCTGCCGATACAACGAAACTTAACATTCTTTTCGATCGCAAAACGGCTTTAGTTTGCATTTTACTGCCTCCAAAAACACTGTAAAAACACATGTGTGAGACGGTATTTTTAGAACCAATCATTTTTGTCCTTAGCCCTGCCATCATTTCCGCATACCATTTCTACCAAGGATTTCGTATTTTATTCCAAATCGCTTTTAATCGATCGGCGTTCGCTATTATTGTTGTTTAATCCAGTTTCAAGTTTATAACACTAATAAAATCGAGGGGTTCAACATGTTTTATGATATGAGACCTAAAATCAGTTTAGAGAATTATAGCATCCCGTGGTTCAATGGATAAGGCGTTTGACTGTCAATAAGGAGACCTGGGTTCAAATTTCGCTCGGTCCTTTTTTTTTTTTTTTTTTTTAAATAAAATTTAATAATACAGAGCGAGAGAGATATAAGAGAGATATAGATAATAAAGAAAAAGAGCGGAACAGAGGCAACTGAAAAACAAAACAAGGTGCAAGTAAAATGCTAAAAAAAATAAAAATAAAAATAAATATATAAATAAAAATAAATATATAAATAAAAATAAAATCATAGCACGGGTATTAATAACTGCTTCATATTCTTTTTTTTTTCATTTATCCATGATGCGTGTACTTCTTAGAACACTTAACATCTTATGCTTTTTAAAAAAAAAAATTAAGTATAGGTAGGTCTGTTTTAAAAAAAAAAACATTTAGAAAATAACATTATAGTTTTATTGTAAATTTCATAGCATAATTAATTGTCATTCGATTCATCAGAAAAAAAATATTAAATTAAGAGCAAACTTTACATTAAGAATAAATATTTAGAATCTAAATTAAAACTGAATTGTTCCCAAATAAATATCTGTAGGGACTAAAGGTCCATATTTACATTTACATGGCTTGGTGCTTTTTTTTTTATGATTGCCTCAATTTGGTATTTCATTGGTATGTATTATAAGGAAAAAAGTTCTGTGCATGCAGTGATAGCATTGCCTTATTGTTTTAATCACATGCATGTGCAATAAATCAGTAATGCTGTTCTCCTCAAATAAATGATTATTGTGTTTTATTACAATTATAAGTTTATTTTTAATCTATGTCTCTTTTTAGTGATTCACCACTGACAGTGTACTTCAGCCTTCCACTTCCAGAATCATAAACACAACAAAGATTATTATATCAAAGATACTTTTATACAATGTGAATTAATTTTCGAGCTAATGTTAATTAAAAGTATCTTTGATATACTGTATATCTTAGTTGTGTTTATGATTCTGGAAGTGGAAGGCTGAAGTGCACTGTCAGTGGTGAATCACTAAAAAGAGACATAGATTAAAGATAAACATATAATTGTATTTTACTTTCAAAATACTTAGCAGTTCCTGTTGTGTTTGCAATTTCTTCCACTTTCAGGCAATTGATATTTCCTACATGTAGTTATTGTACCAACACCACAACATAAACTATACACTATGTAGGCTACAATGGAACATTATAGTCTCAAATAAATTTGACTTCACTCAGTGGCTGACAGCTTGGACACCCAAAGATAACCTATAACGGGCATAAAATCAGCAACACAACAACAAAATATAATAGATACTTTTAATTATACAACAATACAAGACAAATGAATTTTCGTGCTTTGCTCTTCTTCAGATTAAAAACAAACATAAAATGACAAAATGCTGCAGAATGCACACAAAAAAGTCACTTCCAGGAATTTTTTTGAAACGGGCATATAACATCAGGCCCAGCAATTGGGTCATAAAAAATTTATTTGGACGGGTAATAACTGCTAGTTGACACTTAAAACTGAGCAACCTGTAGGAGTGTGTTCTGTACAAAGTCGTTAGGTGTTCCTATTGTAATTTAACATTTCATTGTAGACCGAGCAGTGGACTGTGGAAGTTATTTAAGATAGCTTAAGTAGTGAACGGTTTCTGATTTAAAAGGAAATATTTCTTCTCTTATTAAAGACGATTTCTCCTATTCTGATTCCAAAATATACTGTATTCTACTTCTTCGTGGTAAAGTAAAAGAAAGAACCTTTGCAAGGGAAGATCCTGGTGTTTTCTATGTACTGCTGCACTCAACCAAAGAGGATCGTTATCAGCCTCTTTGATTGAACCGAGCGAGCGGAATCTAATAAAACTGTGGGTAGATCGCATCTTGCATTCTCAGCATCCGTGACCTGAATACGCCTTGGGTTGTAAAGAGACGACAGTGCACAGAGTTGAGGAGGACGCACTTGAGAGTATTACAAACCAAAATATAGTAGTATATGGATAGTATTGGGATAGCTTATATACTTGAATGTATACTCTTTGTTTCCACTAAAATGCATTACAGGAGTAAGCATAGGGAGGTCAGGAAGGATAGGGCATACTTTGGAATAGTTTATAATGCATATATAGATACACTGTAGTAGGACACTGATAGTTTTTATCATGGAATTATTGCAACCTTAAGATACTGAATGGTACTTCTTATTATGTCGAGTCACAGGAATAAGCCTTGGGAACTTAAATGAGTGCGGACTATCAGCTCAGCTCTTAAAATTCCTTTTGCTGACCTTCTCTAACCGATGAGAATTCATCACATTTAACAACACTCTCCAATACTCTTGTGCAAACTTTCAGAGCATTGATTTTGTATTGTCAATGGAGCACAGAGGTGTTGGGTTGGGAGTGGGAGTGGGTGTGCAGTAAGGTAGCTAGGAGTAAGGGGAATTCTCTGTACGTGACAGCACAATTTCCTTCTTTCTTACGCTGTGTGGGTGTCGCCTCTTTAATATTGTAGATTGAAAGTGAAGTATTCCTGTTCAGTTCACCACACAGTACTAGCTCCGGACTGATTGTGTTTGGTATGAATGATAAACACCTTATTGTACTAGACTGCCCTAAAATGACTACACTATAATTGAGCTATAATGACAAGAGGGAAAACATAATTATGTCTGTTTTCTCACATCATTGCTAAGAAGGCGATGGCCTGGAAACTGTATTTTCAATTTATTTTGTTTTTAATCATGAACAACAGCTTTAAACCTACAGATTTAAACATTATAATGTATAATAAATAAGTTTCGAATAGATTCAACCCTTAGTAAATGAGAGTTTACGGTTAAAATAGATTGTTCACAAGTACATCATTGTGTTAAACTAAGGTTAAAAAAGTTTTTATTCACAAGTACCTAATTGTGTTAGAATAAGGCTAAACTAGATTGTTCGTTTGGGCATCGAAGTTTAAGGCTAAAGGTAGTTCCTTCTCTCATCAGAGATGAAAGTAAGCAACCTTGTTTTAAATTACAAACTGTGAAATGGAGCATTTGGATGAATAGTCAAGTTTGCAAAGGTCATCACAGGTTACTGTTAGGAATGGGCATTTGCAGTCGGGGCTTTGCAATGTGCTGTTAATGACAACACCCAGAGAGAGAGAGAGAGAGAGAGAGAGAGAGAGAGAGAGAGAGAGAGAGAGAGAGAGAGGGAGGGAGAGAGAGAGAGAGAGACTGCTTTTGGGATTTTTGAGAGAGAGATAGGGAGGGGAGGGGGAGAGATATTCACTATAAACTCTAATTTACTTTTGGATATATTTCTATTATGTTCATATCAACGCTTATTACTTGACCTGACATTATTTCGCTCCTGATCAACTTCCAATCTATGGGAGAATGAGAGTAAAATTCAGAGAGGCCAAAATGGGCATTTTTACGTCTACCTTTACTGGTTTTATGAAGACTGTACGATCTGCACTACTCTAACCAGATGAATCGCCCGTTCAGCAGCTCCATTTACATCCAGCTAGCGAGAATTCGGTAGTGAGACTGAGAAGAAAGATAGCTTGAAAAACATTGCACGACCGTTAAAGTGGGGATTCAAGGGAGATAAGCAATTCCATGCATACACAAGAGGTGGCAGTGCAATGGGTAACGCACCTTTGACGCCCACAAATAACAGCTGCACATCCACAGTCACCAAACGACTAGTGACCTCAGCCCTGTTTAATTCCTCAGCATCATTACGGTCATTATCATCACCGCCACCGTCTCCATCAACTGCAGCATCTTTTTTCTGCCTTGAATCTTCCGGTTGTTCATTACCCTTAACGCCTCCTGTTCCCCCACCCTCCCCCCCTTTCACCCTCTCTCTCTCTCTCTCTCTCTCTCTCTCTCTCTCTCTCTCTTACTCTCTCTCTCTCTCTCTCTCTCTCTCTCTCTCTCTCTCTCTCTCTCTCTCTCTCTCGCAGCAGTTCATTAGACAATAATAAAAATATCGAACAGGTTGAAAGTCATAAACTTTTAGGCGTAATCGTAAACAACAAAATCAGTTGGCATTCACATATATTGAAAGTCTTTGTACAACCCTCTCAACAAAATTATTTATGCTGTCTAAGCTTCAATCTATCTTAACCGCAGACGCTTCAAAAATTTTTTTTTTATAATGCTCATATCAAACCTCACATTGAGTATGCTTCAACAATATGGCTGGAGCGATGCCTTGTTTAAAAAGATTAATTCTATCCATCGCAGAGCTGTATAACTAGTTATCCCCAATGCTTCCATCACAGCTGACTTAAAATTAAAAATAGCTGGCATGCTCCATCTTTAGTCTTAACAAACACCTAACTTACAATAAAGCCGTTTTAATGAACAAAATACTGAACGATAAAGCTTCTGCTTATTTAAAAGCATTTTTTTTTTAAACCAAATCATGATCTCGTTATTCATCTTTCAGACACAATTTAATATTTCCACAACCACGCTTATACATATTTAAAACACATCTGTCGTATTCTGTTCCAAGCCTGTGGAATTCTCTACCACAAGAGGTCAAGGGTAGTAAATCGTTAACATCGTTTAAAACTAGACTCCACAAATTTTAGCTCTCCCTTTGCTCTTAAAATTTAAGATTATTTACCTTTTGTTCTTTCCTACCCTGCGACAATTTAAGTTTGTGAGAACGTGTGAATTTGCGTTTCTATGTGACGTGTGGGTGTGTGTATATGTATGTGTGTGCGTGGGAGGGGGTGGAGAAAAGGGGTGTCGGGGATGGGGAGATGGAAGGGGGTGGAAAAAAGGGAATAGTACGCGTATTTAGGTGCATTAATAAAATCCGTTATTTCTTACCATAACTGAGGTTTATATGTTGGTTTGAAATAAATTTTATGTTACTTCTTTTGTTCTTAATGGTTTATTAAGAATTAGCTGTAACAGGTCCATATGTACTCATGCTATTCTCCTATTAAAGATTTCGATTTGAATTTCTCTCTCGGAATAGCGACATATATGTGAAAATAGTTTGAAACCCATTAAAAAAAATCAGTGCACAACTGAAAGATGGCACTTTTAAGGCATTTTTATTTGGAACAAATGAAAACAACAACAACTGCAAACGGACATTACGATAGGAGATATCTTGTGATGAAGAAGCATGCGAATCAAGAAAAATAACGATGAGGTCAAGGAGAGCTATTCATTAAAATCGCAACCTAATAGTTACAGGTGCAGGCGGCAGCCACGGAATGGAGATATTTGCATTTAACTGATGGTTCCGCTTTATCACTAACGTTCTCTGAACTTGAACGTAACTGATAATCGTTGGATGCTCGCATACTTAAATGAGCACATTAGCACCGCTGATAAGAGACAAACATTCCTTTTCCCCTTGAAGTGGTTTGCCACGCCAGCAGTTTATACTGGCCCAACTGTGTATGTCAATTAATGTTTTACATTTGTAGCTGGATTTTACTTGTTTTTTCAAGTTGGGAAAGGGGAACCTAGAAGTGAAACTTTGGTTTGGGGTGGGGCGAGATAAAAGAGCCGATTCCATGTTTGGCAGACTATCGTTATATATTAAATGTTAATATATTCATGTGGTTAACTTGGAAATGTTTATCAAGGTTGTACTCTCCCAGTAAACACAAACCAGATGCCAACTTTTACTATTTAAAAAAAATTGAACACACATTCAAATGTTTATTAAAGCAAGACAAAAATAGTTCCTCTAAAAATTACGTTTTTGCTTTATCTTTCAAGTTTTTGGGAGAAGAGGAGGGGGGGGGAGGAAGGGGAAGGATGATCCACCTTGTTGACTCCCAGAGGCCGCTGTCAAGTTGCACCTGCTCCTAGAACAGGTCTGTTAAATGACGAAGTAGCTTGTACGTGAACACAAGGCAGGAAGGTCAAGTACTTGCTCAGGTCAAGGCCTTCTGCCCAGGGTTGGGGGAATAGAAGAATGACGGATGGAAAGAAGTATAGAGGAATACATACATGTACTATCGTCAATTCATCAAGAACAGTTTCCAACTTTTGAAAAGTTGTTCTTTTACATTTTTTGAGAAGCAGAAGACATTAAAATCGTGATCCATTATCAGGCTTATTGAAAAAGTAAATTCCACAAGTGCGTGTTTTGGAAATGGCTTTCATATTTACATTTGTTCCTGTTGAAGAAACCCAAATACTCTGTCTTTCCTCTGTGTGTGTGTGTGTGTGTGTGTGGGTGTGCGCGCGCATGTGTGTGTACGTGTGAGGGGATACACATGTATTTCGCTTAATAATAATAATAATAATAATAATAATAATAATAATAATAATAATAATAATAATAATAATAATAATAATAAGGTGGATAAACAGAAAGCAGATCAGATAGAAGGACAAGAATAAAAAAAGAAACTATGACACACACCAGAGTTTGTACTCAATCCGGGTTTGCACTGATAGCCAATGACAGTGGTGTAATGTGGTCCGGGTTTTTTTGCACTAAAACCAGTCTTGCAGCTGAGTTTTGCACTTTTTGTTATTTGTTGATGACTTGATTTGAGCATCCAGAGAGAAGAGAATTACAGTAATCCAGTCTAAAGAGGACAGAAGCACAGACTAAAGTTGTGGTCGCATCAGCAGTCAAGTAGCAACGGATGGAACTAATCTGACGGATTGCAGCATATGCAGAATGACAGATTTGAGTGTCATAAGTATCCAGTGACATGTCATCAGATATATAATATTCAAGGTTTCTAGCTGATGAGGAAAATTGAATGCCAGAGTTTCCAACACGAACAGAACTGGGCAGGGAAGATATGAATGGTGTTTTCTTATTTGTAATCAACAGGATTTTGATTTTATCATAATTCAACTTAAGCTTGTTATGCGTCATCCATGCCTTCACGTCAGAAATGCAATTCTGCAAGCTCTGGACAGCAGCATCTAATTCAGTTGGACGAAACGACTTATAAAGCGAAGTGTCGTCGGCAAAAGCCTCATTTTCGATACCATGTTTTTCGATCAGTGACAGCAAGGACTTTGTATATCTCGCAAAGAGAATAGGTCCCAAGACTGAGCCATGTGGAATTCCGAAAACCATGCCAGCTGGATCAGAATTGATTTTTACTGACTGTGTACGATTGGAAAGGTATGGTTTAAAGCAGTCAGAACGGAAACTTTACCACGCTTAACAAAGTACGTTGCGCAGGAGAAAAGAGACGTGTATCTTGTTTTCCTACTTTATCCTCCAACTTTTACCCAATCTTCCCCCCACCACCCCATCCTCAGCAGTTGTATCCCAGAGGACTGGGGGGAAATGCATTGGTTATCGCCCTCTCCCCAGCCACTTCCTTTCTCCCTTATCTAGTTATGAACGTCAAATGCGTGAGAGGTTGTGTAGCTGGTTGTAGTGTCTCTCTCAACTGTAGTTGCTCCTCATGCCAATACGTCTATAGAACCCGACCCCTTCATTCCAGAGAAATGAAGGTAAAGTTGTGTTGCATTGGCTCTCACTCATCCGCCCCCTTCAATTGCAACATCGCCAACCCCCTTTCTGTTTTCTCCATACCTTTGTCACCCCCACTCCCTCCGTTGTACTCTCCCTTTCTGTTGCACTCTATAATAGCCCACCCATCACCCCTCCAACCGCACTTTTCCTAAGGTGAATTTCCCATACAACTTGTACAGGTGTAAGACATCCCAGGCCATGTTTGCATTCCCTCCCTCCCCCCTCCCCCGTTTACCTGCAGAGTTCACAAGTTGACCCCAAATTGAATTAACAAAGGCCGAACGAGATTGGACCAACCTGCATAGTGCCCTAGATCTCTCCCTTGGTTTACAACACCTTAGCTCTGGCGGAAGTAGTGGAGAACACGAGTAGAAAAAAAGAAAAAAATGAAGATCAGGTCATGACCCGAGAGAGAGAGAGAGAGAGAGAGAGAGAGAGAGAGAGAGAGAGAGAGAGAGAGAGAGAGAGAGAGAATCTGGGTATCAGTTGACCATTTATTTCAAGAAAACAAGAGGAATATCACCATCTCTAAAAAAGTTGAAAAGCTATTACAATTTGTAGTCAACATTGCAAGAATCTTGAATCTTGAATCTTGAAGAACCGCGAAGACAGCCGACTATATACAATTCTAGACTCGAGGCAGTTATGGGGCTGGCTCAATTGTGTACCTTGGCTGAGACTGATCCTATCCTTTGACGTCAGCAAGGTATAGTTGTGCATGCAGAATCTATGTGACTAACAATTCAAGCAGCTTTCTGAGTATAAGTTAAAATGTCAGTGTTACTACGGACTTGAAATATCTCTGGCCACACCAAAATCGGTGCATGTCAAATTAGAAGGTAAACACGAAAAGCTGGCAGTAATGGGGCTTGTCTAGGGCTTGCAATTGTGTCCAATTTACTAACATGGCTCTAACTGAGCAAGGATGCTTCTCGCCGAGCAAGGGAAATGGGTTACTGAGTAAGGAAATAGGCTAGTGAGCAAAGGAAATGTGCCCGTGCTCATTGGCACCAAGTTGCTTTATTGACTCAATTCTGCTGAGCTTTAGACACGAATTGTTCTCATTTCCAGCTACTTATCCTTCTGATGGGGTTACACCTTAACATGCACGCCCAGTTGTAAAACGATGAAGGAATCCGTCTGTGCCAACAGAACGCGGGATACTTCTTTGATTTTTGCTTTGTACTGTTGTTATCTAATTTACTGTTGGAGATATCTCTATTATCTTCGCATCAGCGCTATACTTCAACAGACCTGCCATTACATCGCTCCTGATGAACTTCCAATTTAATAACGCTCAGCTGAACCTTCGCAAATCTCCCAGACACGGTGTGGTGCGGTAGGGGGCAGAATACACATATCAGCGAGGAGCGATGATGGTCACTTTTCAACAGGGACACATGTTTCGCTGCTGGCCAAAAATATAGTTAAACATTTTGTATTACCTCAGCCAGGGTTGAAGAGCTGCTCATTCCATTACTCCCAGTGGACTACTTTTCAACGCTTGATCGTTGATAATATTTTCTGGCCCTAAAAGAACGTGGGCTATACTGATGGAGCAGGAACAGTGGTAAGCACGAGTAAGGCACGAACAGCAGCGGAAACTCACAGATGAAGATGTCAGGCAGTCATGACAGACGTCCAGCCGCGATGTTGATGAAGTCGAGATAGGCGGCGGACGAAACGATGATGTAATGCTCCCCTCCTCTTAATCGTCTCTTTACCTGCCGCGGTGGGAAACTGGGAAGAATGGAAAGATGGGTCGTGCACATGATAGAAGAGTGGTGGCTTATGATCCTGGAGGAAAGTCTGAATTCTTTTGTCCGAACGTTTCATACTTAAAACAGCCAGGAAACTTAAAAGAATGAGATGTGTCCTGTAATGTTCACGCCTTCTTCCTAACTGGAAGAACAAAATAACAGTAGATCTCGAGCCTTCTTGTTGTAGACCGTTGTCCTCATCCTGGTTGTTGTGTATTTAGATTTGATCGCTCTTAAAGCGTTTGATAGCTTTGGCTTTCCAGTGCAAACTTAAAGCGGCACAACACAAGGGTATCGCACGTCACAACCATATGCATCTTGTCAAAAAGGCGAGTCTGTATGATTACAAGAACAGTGAGTTTTGAAGTCTTATGATGCACACACAACAGCCACAGGGGATTTGAGACCCCAGCGGGCCTTCCCCACGGATACCTGCAGCGTTTGTGGCTTCTGCGGGAGAACCTCTGATAGTCGCTTAACTGTTTAGTTAAGTGTACGTTCTGGGGAGTAACTGTGCCCTGCCTTTTAATCTATACATTATTTTTTTTTTAAAAGAGAAGAGTTTTAACGTCTCCGTACGTTTCCATTGATCACCAACGTGTTACACTGCGTTTGCCCACAATACGAAAGATTGCCTATATTCTCTTAGAGGTCAAATACAAAGAATTGTAGAGCGCACTTATCTCACGATCCTTGCGACTCGTCTCCTCCCGGTTGGCGAAGTTTTCTCCTAATTGTTTAGTGAAGTTTCTGGTGTCATAGATTGTTGGATAGAGTGCGCGTTCAAATTTTCTTCGAAGCATGTTTGTGCGTTTGAGATAGTAATCGGTGGTGCAGCGGGGCTATATAAGCATTTATGTGTTGAAGACAAATCACGACGCCCCACTGTGTAAAGATTGTAACAACTAGGACATAAACATGTTGCAGTTTTAGAACTTAGTTTTGAAGGAAAAGTATTATTCGAGTTGTCGAAAAAGACCAGAAAGATATTTTAAAATCATTATGATTATTCTTTTCTTAGATATGCCCATGATGGGTCGATTTTATTAATATGTGAGCTATAATTTTTATGCTAAATAAAAGTCGGGCTAACAGATATCTAGGTAATTTAGGAACTGTAAAATGGCATTTAGTTTAAGTACACTGCTATATATTGCCTTTCTGTGGCATCTCTCGGGGAATATTCTGTATCTTTATGTCCCCTACCTATTTCTAGGCTTTTTCAAAATCCCAAATCCAATATTTTGTTCCCACATCTACAAAACGATGTGGCAAGATATTGAAAAATAGTGCCTATTATCGAACGAGAAAAGAAATATATTTTATTAATAGTCTGCAATATTGCATACGGAACACAACAGTAAAATCCTGATTTTTAAAAAATATAGTAATCTGCCAGCCTCTCTCTACCCCAAGAAAAAGTTGCATTCTCAACGTAAGCTGGCTACTGAGTCGAGCTGACTACTGCGATGAAGCCTCCTGGCGCCGTTAGATCTTCCAGACAATGTAGATGGCCGAGCCTTATCAATTTGACTGTTAAAACAGGCACTTTTGAAGCCCCGGTTATCAGCGGGTTGCAGATGCTGATGTGTGACAAGGGTCGGTAAAGAAAACTAATCTTCAGACAGACGGCTAGAGCTAACCAAACATTGTGAAAGTTTTGATGTTTCTAACTTTTGTTACTGTAGAATCAGCAAAAGTCTGGCCAGCGATAAATGTCTCCCATCTTGTCTTGCCTCTGAGAAGTGTTTCCAATCTGAGTTATTTTAGAAGTAGCTGGGAAGCCCAACAATCCTAGATCCTTCCAGAGAGGTAGAGGTGTTTCAGTTTTCCGTTGCTTTACTAGTAGAAAAGACCAACAGCCCTCCCAGAAATAGAAGTAGCAGGGTAACCCACCTGATAAGAATTTCCATGTTCTCTGCTTGACAGAGAGGGAAGGGGGACCTATAACCCTGTATAAATCCAGAATTCTGTTTTTGGATAACAATGTTTCTTCAAACCTTGCCTGACGAAACCATGCTTTCAGGTGAGTTCTCTGATACTCAGAATAGGACAGGAAGGTTAGAGATAATGTGCTGGTGTATATTATGCTCACGTCGGGTTGGTTTGTTCTGGGGTTCGCTTCTGTGTATCAATTGAGGGACGCCTGAAGAACTGGGATCCTTTTGTAATCGTGTTTAAGGTAAACAAAGAGCTTTTACTCAGGCCGCTTTTGTATATAGTAGAAAACTAAATATATATTTTGTATAGGTGCAACGCAGTTTCTGGGCTACATATTGCTTTTGTCTTTGTTTCTTCCAGTCTGCCTATTTGCCCGTCTTTCTTTTTTTTATCCTTTTTCTCTTATTTACTTTTTTTTGTTCTTCTTTCTTTCTCCTACCCACCCCCACCCCCCTCTCTCCATCCATCGCCCTCCTTTCTTGGTGGTGAAATTGGAATTTAATGGAAAATAGGAATGCATTACTAGCCAAAGTAGTAAGTCAATTACATTTTGAGCAGAGGATGCCCAGAGAAGAAAATGTGACTTGCCCAGAAGAAATCTGAGAAAATAGAAAAGAGGTAAAGGGAAATGGACATTGCACCACTTAGCAAGTAAATTACAATTTGAAACAATGTTCCCAGAGAAGAAAAAAAACGTTAAAAAAATATGTGACCTGCACAAAAAAATTAGGGGCGGGGAGGGGAAATTTGTTTTTTCATTTGAATTCTGAAAAATTCCTTTAGTTATAAAAACCAACAAAAATGTCTTCGAGGGGAAAAAAAACCTTCACAAAAAAAGATCGGACTACTTAGAAGCGAGTTGGACTTCTCAGCGACTCTTGAAACACGTTGTGTGGACTATATATAGAAGGGCGAAAGAAAATTGCACCTTGTTGTTGCAGTATATATTGGTACTGCCTGCTTGAGAGCTGGATATGCAAAAGAACCAGAAAAGGAAATCAGACAATGCCAGGAATGACATAAAGAGGAGAAGGAAATTAAAAACCTAAAAGACGATGGATAAGGCAGACGAGAATTCAACCTTCCCAAGAGACCTGCTCAACAATACATTGTTTGTAGATTGCACAACAACCAAAGGTTTTGCACTGGTACAAGAATGCAATGGATGCATCGTCGAAATGTTAGCCGATGAGAGGAAAACTTGGTCTGTTCTGCAAGAGAGAAAGAAAATCAGATATATCTTTTGCGTTTTAAATGACTGTCTTCACAGTGTTGGCAGAACTGTCCTCACAATGTAGGCCGAAGCATATTGAATCTATGCAGTATGAACTTCTTCGGACATTGCACAATAATGAAATGAATACATCGTGGACAAAAGTAAGGCAATGAGAACGAACGCGTTGAAATATCAAGGTGACCTCATATAGCGGCAAATCCCGGCAAATCCTTCCATTTTCTCACATACTCCGCGACCCTCTTTCCTCCCCTTGTCAAAGGCAGGCAGGGCATCAAGAAGCAGAGGCGGCATCGATCCGCTTCAGAGCATCCAGGGGGAGCGGGATAAAATCTCCTCGCGTAACGTTCTCTTGAGGGTTTAGTTGGGACAAGTGAGGTCTCCTGCAGGAAGGATGATTCCACAGCAGTGTTGGAAGACTGGAAATGACAGAATGGCGATGTAAGTAGGATTAGGTCCCGACTTCCCTCTCTCATGTTCCCCTTCTCTCGTTCTTCCATCTCAAAATGTCCTGTCTCTCTTTGTCTCTGTCTGTCTGTCTCTCCTCGCTCCTCGCTGATTTTCTACTCCTCAGTTGTTCCCACTCACTATTCCCTCATCATATCTACTTTCAGCTTCTATTTTCGGTCCTTGTATCATTCCTCTCATAACACATCACAATACCATTCTGGGAGTTGTCACTGGAGTCTCCACTCATTTACACCGTCTGACTTTCTCTAACCATATTTTTTCGTTTCTTCTCGCAATCTCTATTGGAAGCCATACTAGTATTATAGCCATCCTAGTATTATAGCCATACTAGTATTATAGCCATCCTAGTATTATAGCCATACTAGTATTAATTTATAGCCATACATGCTGTCCAAATATCCTCTCCTTTTCCCGCCTTTTCTTTACTTCAGCTTTTGTAGCCTCCATTTGTGAACTTATTATTCTCCATTTGCTTTGCTACACTCTCCAAGTTTGTCCATCTTTTCCCCTCTTTATGATTACATCTCCTTGTATTTTAGACACTTTGTTTTCCCCTCCTGCCATTAATTCCATGGACTAGACCAATCTTCATGTCTTCGCCATCTTCATCAGACAGGTCTTCTTCTCGTGCTTTCTCGCAAGTGGTTGGTTTTGCTCTTTTACATTTACTAAATCGCATCTTCGTTTTATTGTGCTCCTGGTTGTATTATAGGTAAACTTTGATTTAACCTTTCTGTGGTTGTCTTGACACTGCTGACGATTTTGTCATTCATTTCCCACACCAATCTTCTTCGGTCCCTTCTTGTCCTTCTGTTTCCTCTTTCACGGTATTCTCTCTTCTCTCTTCTCTTTTCACAGTCTGTTCCTCCTCGTCTCGTCATTGGATACCTTTATGTTCTCTCAGCCTAATAATGCCCGTTACCCTTGATGCAAGTGTTAATCCCTCCTCCTGACAGCAGCAAGAATTGGAAGCCTGGTCCATGTAGAGTGTGTGGAGACCGCCGAACATGGACTGAATTGAGAGTACGCCTTGTCAGGCTCAGCTATGCTAATTGGCCTATTCCCTTGACGCTCGTACGTCGGCCGTTGTAAGACAACCCAGTATCAGGACATGAAGATGACAGCAGCATCTATCCCCCATTTATGATGGCTTGCTACCGTCTTTAAGACCTCTGGGGTTAATTTGCCAGAGGTTTTAATGAGATGGGTTGTTGTTGCTGTTGTTTTTGCTGTTGTTCTTCTTCAGAAAAAGCCTGCTTGCACGATTGAGTAATTGAAGAAGTCCTAACAGTTGTAGTGGTCGTTATGGGAGTGATATTCATTATATATTTTCAATATTATATATTGGATGGCTATAAGTATAACTAAGGTTGACTATTGATAAATGCTGGTAGTTCTAGTTTTTTTCACCTTTTCATCTCTGTTCTTCTTATTCGCATCTTTTCTTGGAGTACTTGGGCGCGGGCCAGTACTTCGTAAGTTCGTATCTTCCTAAATACTTGAGACAGAAAATTCGCAGTCTCGTTTCTTTTACCACCGACACCTTTCACAAAGAAATTGACATTACGAAGTATGTTCTGAGGGAAGTTTTGAAGTCCGGAAATGGAGGACGTATAGAAGACGGGACATCGCTGTGTTTCTCTTCGTTTCTTTCAAATTTGACAGTCTTCTCTTTCTCTTTCCGCTTCTCCTTATCTCTTATCTCTTTCTCGTCTTCTTCACCTCTCCGTTCCTGTCCTTGGTCACAGCAGGCAACCGTCCAAAAACTGTTTCTTGTCATAATTATTATCTAAATGATTCTTTCTTACTCCTTATCAGTGTGGTGAAGCAGTACTGTCAGCCACAGCTTCGGTCTTGCCTTTAGTTCGGTGAGCTTTTCACATCGTCTTCTTCCTTCTCCTTCTCGTCAAATTTCCTTTCCTTCAGGCAACATTGTCATCACAAACTCGTCTTCTATGCCATATCTTCTTTAACGTCTCCACGTCGTCAACTTCTGCTTCCTCCTCTTCTGTCTTCAGCTCCTTCTCATCGTCCTTATCCATCAGTTTCATTAGGGAGCAGTGTCATCAAGTACAATCTCTCTTCTCTTTCATTTCGTCACTTCACTTCTCTTTTTCTTCCTTCTCTTACCTCCTTCTTCTACGTCCTTCCACTTTCTTGCTTCGTCCTCTTCCTTTTTACCTTCTTCCCATTCTTCCTTCACAACCGTCTCTTCTTCCTCGGTCTCATCAGACTGCAAAGATATCATGAACTGAGATCTTCCCTTTATTGCCTTGGCCTTTTCCTCTTTTTCCTCCATCCATCTCTTGCCTCTCGTGTTCCTCCTCCTTCTCTTCTTTCTCTTCTCAGCCTCATCAGCCAGTAATGTCGGCCTCAATCAGACGGCGTCTCGTCACCTTGTCGGGTTCACAAGCCACTCGTAAGTTCGTCAGAAGGGCTGAAGGGTTTAAACTCCGATCAGGCGGGATCGGCTAAATGCGGCCGATCAAGGGTCCCCAGTCAGTATGATTGATGAACTGTTAATCTCTTCTTTAACGTCGACTGTAAGTTCCACCTTCTACATCACCTTCTCGTGTAGTCTATTGTGGATGTTTTGTCTTCCTGCTTTTCTTTAGAATCTAGTGTACCTTGTTCTTCTTCTTCTTCTTGTTCTTCTTCTTCTTCTTGTTCTTCTTCTTCTTCTTCCTCTTCTTCTTCTTCTTCTTCTTCTTCTTCTTCTTCTTCTTCTTCTTCTTCTTCTTCTCCTTCACTCTCCCTCTCCGTCCCTTTTCCCATTCCCTTCTTCCACACACCCACCCCCACCCCACCCACTGTTTTCGTGTTGCCTCTTAAGTGTTTGGTAAACTTTCCCAGCTCGTTTATTCGTTACTCTAGAGGATGCGTGAGGGAGAAATGTACAAGTCCTTAATTATTGTCTCCCAAGGCATGCTAGCCGTTCCCTTGTCCCAATAGCCTTCATACGACTACACTAGTAGTACTAGTAATAGTCTACCTATCATTCTTAAATCTCCATTAATCTTTCAATATTTTTGTACATTTATAGCTCTCACATTACTTTTCTACTTACGTCAAGGTCTCTACTTCTGTTTATTTGTACTTTAAAAAAAAAGAACATTACCTTTACAGTCAATGTTATTAACATGCAAAGACGTCTAGATGTGCACAATAAAAGTTGAGAGGTAATCCTTTTTATTTAACGGTATACTTATTTCCAGACCAGCTAGCGGTATATTTTTTTTTACTCCGGTTATACTGTGTTCTAGTCTTTTAATTCGTCCATTTGATTCATTTACAGAGCTGTTTCGATAAAACGTCCCAGCCAGCTAGCTAGTATCAACATCAAACTGGATGCTTTCAAGCTTCATGTCCGTCCATCTGCCTTCGGGGCAGCTGTGATTGGGAGCGCGCTTGTCACGAAATGTCTTCTTTTGTCGTCAATGCCAGCCTGGCACGGCATCCAGTGAAGCGGCCGAGTCGCAACTCGCTTTAATAGCAGCTGTTTGGGGGCGATATATATATTTTTTTTGTTGGGCTGGAGTTTTCTGGATGGATGTTGCAACGGCGTTTGTCACGCGAAGTCGGATTAGCGTCAGATCTCCTAATTTCTTGTTTCACTCATGGTCTGTGTTCCGTGACTGCAGATCTTTCCCGAATGAGAATGACAGCTGCAACATTACATAGCAACATTGTTTTCCTCCTCGTCAATCATTATCTTTTGTTTGAGCTGCATTTTACGTGTACCTGTAATGCGTTTACCTTACCCGTTTTCTTCCAAACTACTCTACCTTTTATGTGTGCACGCTACATCACCATTTTTCAGCGTTTGGAACATATTGTCAAGAATTTCTCTCTATCTCTCTCTTTCTCTCTCTCTCTCTCTCTCCCTCTCTCCCTCTCTCTCTCTCTCTCTCTCTCAT
The DNA here is from genome assembly GCA_036898135.1 of Oncomelania hupensis. Classification (NCBI taxonomy): domain Eukaryota; kingdom Metazoa; phylum Mollusca; class Gastropoda; order Littorinimorpha; family Pomatiopsidae; genus Oncomelania; species Oncomelania hupensis. Next base: position 47,823,456 of record CM072521.1, read on the forward strand.
TTTAATTATGCATCGATTATTTGGTGTAATGCCAGTGACGCTCAAATTAAACATCTAAATAGTCTTCATAAAAGAGCAATCAAGATACTTTATAAATCTTATAATATAAATACATATGTTAGAACTAATGAGAAATATCAAGAACTCCGAATATTACCACTTCAAAAACCATTTATATTTAATACAGCTATCCTTATGTTCAAAATCACACACGGAGAAACACCTGCATATCTTGATACATTTTTTATTAAGCCAGTTGATGGGCATAGACTGTATAATTATAAACTACCCCTCCCTCGCATTGGTTTATACAAAAATAGCCTATCGTTTAATGGAGCAAGTGTATGGAACTCTCTCCCTCTGGAGTGTAAACATTGAGACACACTGTTTTCTTTCAAATGTAAAATATGTAGGCATCTGCGAAATTAATCATGAAAGTGATGTATAATAACATATATGACAACACAGTCATTCATGTAATTAACTTATTTATTTATTTATTCACTTTATTATTATTATTATTATTATTATTATTATTATTATTATTATTATTATTATTATTATTATTATTATTATTATAATGGTGAAGGATATGGGGAGGAGGAGTGGTTGCCTAAAATTGTTTAAAGATAATGATGAAGATGTTGGTGTGATTGTGTGTGCATGTGTGTGTGTGAGTGATGTGATTTCCAAGTTAAAGTTAAAGGTTAATTATTATTATGTTAATTTCTTAAGGGACAGATTGGAAGATTAGACTGTATCATTAGTCTAAAATCTTTATCCCTAATAAAAAAAAGTTACAAGTTTCTCTCTCTCTCTCTCTCTCTCTCTCTCTCTCTCTCTCTCTCTGTGTGTGTGTCTCTCTCTCTCTGTCTCTCTCTCTTTCCTTGTGTTTCACTCTGTCTATCATCTATCTGGTCGTGGTGGATGTTGTTTTTTTTTTGCGTATAACCTGCTATGTGAGTGTAGAGTTTTTTGACTCGCCTGACAATGTTCTTTTTTTCTAACTCTCCAGTACAAACTCTTGATGAACTCGTTATAGGGCATGAACTCTATTATGTGGCTTTACTTGCGATGTATTTTGTATATCACTGTGAATTACCTTGTGTGTGACGGTCGTCTTTTGCAATTCCCAAACCACCATCTATACACTCTATTGCAATGAAACAAAGTTGTTATGTTTGTGTATCTAAATAAACTATACAACTAGATACAAACTCTCCTCTTTAAAAAAAAAAATCCTATCCCGTGGCTGTAGTTCCTGTGTATTTGTATGCCAATTGGAAGAGTTTTAATTTTTTGGATTGTTTTAAAGGTTTACTTGTTTTAATGACTAAAACGTATTATGCTGTGTTGGTTTTTGGTTGTTGTTTAATATCACCAACGTGTGAACGAACGTGAAATTAAAGAATAGAACTTTAATGTTTCAGTGGATTGTCAAGTAACTGTTCCTGAGCAATTTTAATGGTGCGCACAATGATAGTCTTATACCATTTTTATTTTGTAATGTCTGTAAGTTTCCACGTTACGTAACTTCTCTTAGTGTGTTTGTCGATAGTTCCAAACGAAATTGGTATACTGTAATGTTCCTTTGTATCTCTCGGTAAATAAACTCTATTGTATGTTTTCTGTGGTTCCTATGCAATTCCCAGGCTGTCTGTGTGAGCCGACACTCTTGAAATGTCACTCAATGTTAACTTTTTTCCCTCCGGCAACTCAGAAAATCCTTATTATCTCTCGTCGATAGCTGTCCATCCCCACCCCCGCTCCCATACCGGTCCTCCTCCTCCTACCCCTCTTTCTTCCTGTCTCCTGTCTTCCTCGGCCTCCTCTCTCTCCTACGTTTTCTCTTTATTCCTCTCTTTGCACCCACCCTAGCTCACAACACTGCCTCCTCTCTCTTCTCTCAAACCTCCTCCACCCACTCCTCCGCCACCCACCCACACTGTATCGTCTCTCGATATGTTGCAATCGATGCATGCGGTCAAGTAAAGGGCAATAATTCTTCTATGTGTGCAGTCTGGTCTTGTTATGTTTTCACGCTGGTTTTCAGAACAGTATGCTTCGTGTAACTCAAAGGTGAACTGTGAATATTTCATTCATAATAGTAAACCTAGTTTACCAAAAGGTGAAGGGAAAATTTAATTTAACACCCGTACATATTCATAGCATCCTTTGGGTATTTTCGAGTAGATTGTTTATTGGCAAGCATGCTTGGTTTCAAAAGAGTAAAATTAGTTTTAATCTGCGAAAATTGTTTTGTTATGGCGTGCAAGTGTATATTATGGACAGTTATGAATAGTTTCAAACTAGTAAACCTTGTTTGAAATTGTAATGGACAAAATATTGTCTTCTATACTTGTTCATAACTTCTGTCTTAACTAATTTATGTTTATGCCAACATACATGTTTACTTCAGAAATGAAAGAAAAACAACCAGCTGCGACTCAAAGAAACGGCTGACGCTTGTATAATTTGCACATAGAGCTTGCTCTCAAGACTCGGTGGTGTGCGCTATTCAAGTAGAATTTGGACTGGTTTAAAATTGTATTAAGGGTTTGTGTAATATAATGAAGAAAAATATGAAGCACTGGGTTTGTGGGAATATTGGCGATGATGGATAAGCTTAGCGCCTGTTTGCTTGCCTTTGTAAAAGACTTTTCTGCCTCCGGTATGGAAAGCCTCGGGCTAGCTTTTACTTGTCATGAACTTTAGCAAGAATTGTCCATTAATAAGCATATACTGTGGCGAATTCCGCAGGGGAAAAAAATATATAATACATTTTCTTAAGATTTTTGACGGGATATGAATTTAGTTTGTCAGAAAGGAAGGATGGTTTTACTGGCATGTTGCAAAGCTCGTGGTTTTGCTGAGACGCTATGGTAATGACTGTAATGGATCTAGGTGGTCGGGAAAGAAAGTTAATAAAGGTTTTGATAGTACTAAAATTAGGTTGCAGTAGAGATAGTAGTTACTTGGGCTTGCAAAACGAAAGTAATTTGCAAATGAGACGTTTACGAAACTCCTGATCAAATTGTTGAAGGTAGTCTCCCTGTATTGGATGTAGTTTTGAAAGAAAAGTCCATAATAATGTCAAAAATAATTTAGGTCGTGCTGAAATCAGGTTTTGAAATGGATGCCAAAGATTTAGGTCGTACTAAAATTAGGTTGCGATAATGATTGGAGGTCCAAAATTGAGAGTTTTAGAGATTTTTCGGCTGTTTCTATAAAAGAGTATTGATTTTTTGTTACTGTCGGCGTGTGCATGGTGGGTGCACAGTCCTATGGATGTGTAGTGAAGCGTGGACAAATCTTTTGTAAACCAAATCTGGACCAGCCAGACCCTTCTTTCCTCCCCGTTTTTTTTTTTTTTTTGCAATTCTGTGCCAGTGTCTTCCTAGTCGCTTTATACTGATGCAGTTATTTCCCCTACCTCTTCCATCCTGAACAATTCTGCGGTATCACTCTCTCCTTCCCTCCCCACTCTCACTGTACACGTCCTCTGTAGTGCAGAACTATTTCCTCTCTCTCTCTCTCTCTCTCTCTCTCTCTCTCTCTCTCTCTCTCTCTCTCTCTCTCTCTCTCTCTCTCTCTCTCTCTCTCTCTCTCTCTCTTTCGCTCTCTCTCTCTCCTCTCTCCACCCTTCTCTCTCTCTCTTTCGCGTCCCAAATCCGTCTTCTTTGCGCTGTCGTTTCTGACGAAAAGGCTGGAATAATTGGCGAAATGCTTGATTGGATTTTCAGTTCTTTCTCGCTGTATTGCACACATTATCTCAGCTTCCATACTTCCTGCACAACCCCGCTAAACCCGCCTCCCTCTCCACCTCTTTCCTCTCACCATATATCCCTCCCTCCTCCCCCTGTTTTCAGCCTCCTGTCCCTTCCACCGTCTTCTTTTTCCCTTTAGATTCCTCCACCCTCTTTTCCTCCCTCACCTTCCCTCCAGACTGCTGCTGTATTTTCTACCTTCTGCAGTATCACAACCCTTCCCTCCAGACTGCTGCTGTATTTTCTACCCTCGGCAGTATCGCAACCCTTCCCCACCCCTGACCCCCCACCTCCGCCACTCTTACCCCTTATCCTCCTTCCTCCCATCTACTCTCTAATCTTTGTCTCTTTCCTTATTGCACCCAGCACTCTTCCCCCCCCTCCCGCTCTCTCTCTCTCTCTCTCTCTCATTCTTGTCCATTTCCCTCTCAATCGTTTCCCCATTTCCCAATTTTCCCTGCGGCCATCAATCAGTCATCTTTCGCTGGCTGGAATCGGGTGGAGTCTGTAGCATCTAATGATCACATCGTTATAGTGTTATGGCACTATTTTCTGCTATCACCATCGTCGTCAACACATCGTTACGTCAACACTATTTTTGGGGGGTTTTGTTGTGTCTTTAGCGTTTCTGTTAATGAACGAATAGGACTGATTGATAGTCTAGTTCAGGACTTTATCCTACTATTGATTTCGTTGTTTATTATATGTCCCACTATTGATTTCATTGTTTAATATATGTCTTACTATTGATTTCATTGTTTAATATATGTCCTACTATTGATTTCATTGTTTAATATATGTGTCCTATTATTGATTTCATTCTTTACATTTGTCCTACTATTGATTTCATTGTTTAATATATGTCCTAGTATTGATTTCCTTGTTTAATATATAAGACGGTGTAATACATGTCCTACCATTGATTTCATTGTTTAAGGTCAACAGGCCTAAGACAGTGTAATATATGTCATACTATTGATTTTATTGTTTAAGGTCAAGAGGTCTAAAACAGTTTAATACGTGTCCTGCTATTGATTTAATTGTTTAAGATCACGAGGCCTAAGACAGTGTAATTGTAATTGTTGAAGTGTAATTGTTCAAGCCGCATTTTACTGCATTATCGTCGAAAACCCATCACTGAAAAGTGCATTTTGGGGGCTGTTTTACATTCAAAATAGTTCCCCTGATTTTAAAGATTACAGTCTCGTGTTGAAACTAATTTGAGTGATATTTATTATTGATTGTGAAGGAATGCGTGTCTACTTCAATTGAAGGTAATGGAAGTCATTAGGGTAGATTAACAATTTAGTACCATCATCCAAAGAAGTCTTAATAGTTTCAGGCTCCGTTAGTTACATTACTGATTTTACACGTTTATGGTTTTTCACAAAATGAGCTTCTTCATGCTATCATTAGCAGCAGTCCCGGGTTGCATCGTTGCTGTTTCCATTTGTAGTTAATTTGCTCTTGGGTGTTTCTCGTTGCTGTCGTTTTTTTTCTCTCTCAGTAGGAAAATAGTAGATCAAAGGTACTTGTTTGTATTGTAGTAGTTCGTCACTGGAGCGCTTCGGAGGATTATGAAACAAAAGATACGGTTCCACTTCATTAAACGTTCCCATTCATTTTATTAAGGCTATCCTATCTCACCTTAGATACAGTGGTCGCAGGCGTCGCGTATTACGTATTTCAATTGTTAACCCCAACCCATTCCCCGCCCATCCCTTTATAGCAAAAGGCCGTTGCCCACCTTTTCCTATCGTTATGCAATTCTAGGTACATAAGCTTTCCTACCTCCTTCCACCCTCTCTCTCTGTCTCTGTCTCTCTCTGTCTGTCTGTCTGTCTGTCTCTCTCTCTCTGTCTCTCTGGCGTGTCCAGGAGATAGGTATAAGTACTCAGTTTCAGAGTTAGATCCCTCTGTCCCCCTCTAGCCCACGTCAAAGCAATTTGCAAAAGCACTGTGTAAATGTCAGCTGTGGGGACAATTCTACCGGCTGCAGGCAACCAGTCCCACTGTCAACAGAAGAGGAGTAGACAGAGGAGATGCAAGAGGAGTGGAGATGAGATTAGACAGGGGTGTACAGGAAGAAAGAGGAGTGGAGATGACATTAGGCAGAGGTGTACAGATAGAAAGAGGAGTGGAGATGACATTAGGTAGAGGTGTACAGATAGAAAGAGGAGTGGGGATGACATTAGGCAGAGGTGTACAGATAGAAAGAGGAGTGGAGATGACATTAGGCAGAGGTGTACAGATAGAAAGAGGAGTGGATATGACATTAGGCAGAGGTGTACAGATAGAAAGAGGAATGGGGATGACATTAGGCAGAGGTGTACAGATAGAAAGAGGAGTGGGGATGACATTAGGTAGAGGTGTACAGATAGAAAGAGGAGTGGAGATGACATTAGGTAGAGGTGTACAGATAGAAAGAGGAGTACAGGAAGACAAGTAGAAGATTTGATGGAGGTAAAACACACCAGATAATCTCTATATATGTATTTGGCTAAAAAGCTTCGTCATGAGTTACAAGCCAACTGAGGAACACAATCCAATACGCAAACATTGTATTCAGCTCTGAGTAGAAGTCATTTTCGTTAAGAAAAAACAACAACAAACAATCAAACAACCACGAACTTTATCATCAATATTTCCTGTATTGTCTACTCACACAGTCAGGTGATATTAGACATTAATTAATGAAAACAATGTCAATCAAATCACAATTTTAAAAAAAAACTTATAAAAAAATGGAATGAAAGGGGAAGAGGGATGTAAACACCTAACTTTAAAATACGTGAATACTGTTAACAAAGTTAGCATGTCCAACATGCAGCAAAATAAATTACATGCACACAACACGCATAGCACTCCTACGCAGTGACCCAGACACACACACACACACACACACACACACACACACACTCACACACACACACTCACACACATAAACACTGTTACACTCGATTGATGGTGGTGTTTTTCTTTATCAGTAGTTGATTCAGCCCCAATGCTGAAGTACTGATGAGTGTAGCTCAGATTCGTTTATCCACGCAACCCGTTCAATCAGCCACAAGGCACGGAGTCCTCGTATGAAGTTTTCAAACTTTATTCAGCGTTCATCAACAACTGCATATAATCGCCTTTTCACTCTCTCTCCACTTTACACAGAGGATCTATTATATATTTTTTCTCTCAACTCGAGATAACCTCAGGACGTTCCAGAATGACGCGTTACAACCAATCAGAATGAACTTCGTCATCACTGTTTTACGTCATACAATTTTCCTTTCTGTCCAAGAATGTTCTCAAATATCGCGAAGCTTCTATCGACAGTAAACAAGCGAATCTAGAGAATTCTCCAATAATATCGACTAACAAAAATTATCAACGGTATACAAAGCTTCTCCAAACAACAATGCAAACCCAAATCAAAGGTAAATACACTCTATTATTGAATACTTTGCAAAGCGAAACGATTAGATCTATCGTGCGCGTTTCAGACATACTATCCTTCGCGTTTCAACGTAACAAACACAAAGAACTCTCTACTTTCAAGTCCTACTCAACACGTTATTAGAAGACAAAAGACTTCTAAGACAACATCCGCAATGGAATAAAACGACTATCCGATCCTATCCCGTAACTCAAAGTCGTTGGGGCACCACAGATGATCGTTTAACCAGCGCACTCCATCTTTCCCTGTTCTCAGCAACCCTCATGGCTTCGTTCAGTGACAAACCAGTCCATTCTCGAATGTTGTCCTCCAACTTCTTTTTCCGTCTCCCCCCTCCCCCTCGCCTCCTTGCACCGTGTGTTGCCTTATGCTCTGGTGACGTGGCCATACCATCGAAGTCTCCGCCTCTCCACCACTGCGAGCAGGCCATCGCTGTGTCCAACGGCTTGTGTGATGGTCTGTCGGACTTCGCCGCCGGTGATGCACTGGGCGCAGGAAATGCCCAGAAGTCTTCTGCAGCACCTCATCCCCATGCCCTACATTTGACCACAGGTGTCTCAATACAGAGCTCAACGTTCACGCTGCTGTAGCAGTCTCGGCGCGAAACATGTATAGCGCATTACATAGTGTTTCCTCTGTGGAGCTGCGTAAACACTTTACGAGCCTTATCGTCGTATTTCTTCCCTCGTATAACAGCTTTGAGCGTCGATCCTCGCTCTTTCTTGTCTTCTATAAAACACCCGGCCAGCCTTTGAAGTTCATAATGAAGGTATAAAAGATATGATACGGGGCAAAAGCGCAGCACATTAAGGTTGCCAGAAGAGCCTTTTAATGAGAAGATGCGAGCTAAGCACTTTACCTATTGACTGGCTTTATTAAAATGGGTGTGATGTGCTGAGGAAGTTGTCTACCCCTATCTCCCCATCTAGCCATCCCCCTAGTGTTCCCGTCCCTCCTCCTCCCTCTTTTCCTGTGTTTTAAATGGAAAGATCCGTTTTTTTTCTCCCTTCGTGCACACGTGCGCCACTTTCTTTTTGTTTTGTAAGCTAGACCTCCTTCCCCCCATCACAAGCCTGCACATATATAGGTCGACACGTGCAGTGCCCTTTAGTTTATTGAGGATCGTTTGTGTGTTGATAGTTGTTTGTTAACATCGGTAAATCCGGTTTCTTTTTATGCCTTCCCTCCACCACCAAACGCACCGAATCTTCAATGGATTACAACGCAAAATGAGGCTTCTTCCCTGTAACCTGTCGTTTATCTCTATAACTTATTGAAACGGATTTAAAAGGAAAGTCATTGTCGTCCTCACGTCCTTAGGGGCCGGGTAGCTCAGTTGGTAAGAGCGTCTTGCTAGTAACCGAAAGGTCGCTGGTTCGAATCCCGGATTGGTCAACGTGTGATCATATTATTTTCCCCTTTACCAACAACTGGCCCGCTGGTGTCAGTATAAATCGGTCCAGTAGTCACCTATATGCGAAAGTGTCGTGTGACTATAATTTACAAACAACAACAACAACAACAACGTCCTCACGCACACACATACACATACCCCCCCCACACACACACACACGTACACGCACACCCATACACCTCTCTTTCTTTCTCTCTCCATCTTCACACCTTCTCTTCTCAGCGGGCACCCAACCTCCGCAACAAATTAGTGAGAAATTCAAGTTTTAACCATCTCAAGAACACTTCAATGTCTCGCTCCCGCCTGCCGTATCGATTTTAACACTGAACTAGACGTGTGGCACATGTGCTCAAGATCAGACAGAAAACAGGCCTTCCGATTGGATTTTCTCTTCTTGGGCCGGTCCTTTTGTCAGCTGTTTGAACTGAGACGTCCGCTAAATAAAAACTGTACGCGACAGTACTATTCTGACAAAAACAATGTAGTTGGGGAAAAAATGAACTTTGACAATTATTTATTTCAGGAATGACTAAAAATTAGTAAGAAGTTGTATATAAGGTCATTAATAAGGCTTTATTGCAAAGTCCCAAGTCATGAAATGCTTGCAAACTGTTTTAAACAAATAATGCAATATAACGCGGAGTGTAAGCCTGGGTTTTTAATGTATTCACACAAATTATTGCAGTGATGTCAGCAGAGAGGTGTTAGAGATCGTCAACAGATTTTTTAACTTCGCAAGGAGTTCATGTATCTCATTATGCTTGTTGCATTCTTTGATCAGACTCAGCATCAGGTGTCACATGTGCTCGAACCCTCAACGGCGCTTGACAAGACGCAGAAGGAGCGGAAACAACGCTTCCCGCTAGTCTCATTAGGCAGACGAGGTAGGGGGCGTTGGTGGTGCCAGACATATCTCAAAGCCGTTATTTCTTGTTCTGTTTTAAAAGGAAAGGGAGGGGTGCATGTTTTAAGCCAAGACAGTCTGATAACTATGTAGTTACAAGTTGACTTTGACCTGACCATTCAGCTGACTTTGACTTGTTTATAATTCTATGCTAGTGTTAAAAAAATTATATATATATTTTTTTTTGTACTACAACACTACAACCTTGGGCGGTTTGTAACGAGAGGGATTTCCTAGAAAGAGCGGGTGGGTATATATATATATATATCCCACCCTCCCTCCCACCCGCTCTCTCTAGGAAAGCCCTCTCGTTACAAACCGCCCAGTGTTGTAGTTTCAGGCGGCAGACCCCATGGTGCCTGCCAGAACATATCGCCATACACAGGACAGTGTCCAGATAGAGACACCATGAATGCCAAAATTATCCAGGCACCGTTGACTGGCTAGCGTGGTCCACTATCGCCATCACTGGCCGTGGCTTATAATGATCAGTTCCAGGTATAAGGAATTAGATCTTTTGGACTGTCAGCACCGTCTCCTAACCCTGTTCATGATAAATCAGTTTCGCATACACTGGACTTCATATTTTCCCACCATTATTAACACTGGCTGGCAGTGTCTAGTTTGGAGACCTTTAGCACTGGTCACAGCTGGCGCATAGCTATACACCTGTCTTATAGTTTTGTGATTTGATTTTGTCCTAGCAGACTAGCAATGTCGAATGCTGTCAGAAAAAACCAGGTCACACTCGGTTTGGGAGCCTAGTTTTTTTTTTCTTTTAATATACTTGCTTTATCTAGCGGACTATGTCTGACTGGCGGTTAACCCAGTCTGAAAGTTTGAATTTATCAGACGCTTTGTCGAGGGTCCATACCGCCGCCCATCCCAGACCAGACAACGTCGTGTCAAATTGTAGGTGTTCCGTTAGTCTCATTGAGCGGCATTATGACCCACACGCCCTCGAGACAGCACACTTGCAATAACTCTTTCAACTAGACGTACACGGTGTTTGTCTGATGGAGAACTACGTCCTGATATTGGTTTGGAGTCACTAATGGGTTTCAAGGGAAAACGAAAGAATGTTGGGACGGAGAATGCATCAGTCATTGTTTGAGGAGGCGAGATTTGCTATGAGAGGGAGGGAAACAGACATGTCTACCTAAGCAGATTTTTCATTGAGTGACGGTTTCAAAGAACTGTCGGACTGCTAATAGTGAGGGAGAGAATAACTGCTTTAGCATCATTGAAACGGCGAATACGTTTGTTTGGGAGAGAGTACCGCTTGAAGATAATTGAAATTGGGAACTCGTTTGCCAAGGACACGGTAACTTGTAATAATATACTGCAAACGACTTTGAAGAGTAAATGGCAGTGGTCAGTTTTAGAGGGAGGGGGGGGGATACTAGATAGCCGATGATGGACTGGGGTATCAAAAGAGCGTTAGCGCGAGGAAAACTGGACGAGTCTGGTACCAAGGGGTGGGTGGTGGGGGGGGTGCATCACCTATATTAAGAGTGACAGGGAATCTGCACAGGTGACTGACAACAATGCGCTAACGGCTTGGTCTTCCCACATCTTCCTTCACCCCATTTCCTGATTTGCTTTATTCTCCGCCCGCCAACCCTCCTCTCCGAATGCCACCTCCTTCTCCAACCGCCATCCTACCTCCTGCTTGCTTTTTCTTCTCGTCCTCTTCACAGGCCTGCAGATGTAGATCCTTGTCATCTATCTCTGAGGCCTCCTCCGTCTTCTTTCTCCTCCCATTTTCTCTAAACCTTCTGAATATGCAGAATGCGGATTGGTGAGAACACTTCTAACAATATTGTGGATTGGTCACGTAAGGAGCCTCTGACCTCCAATAGCTTACTCCTAAATCGTATCTGGTAGAAAGTATCATCATCCTTCCATTCATCAATGAAAACATCCTCTAGCACGCAACCGCGTATGATCGCCGCATCTCGTCGCATTACATATGCTACGCTATTTCGGGTAGTCTTATATTACTGCAGTCAACAACAATCCGCATGCAACCATGTTTCTACTGATAATAATGATGTTATAAACTAAAGAAGTGTTCTTGTTTGAGGCATCGAGAACTAGCACGCAGCTGGATCTCATACGTTATGGTTAATAATGTTGTGTGTTCTCCTTTAATAAGTCTGATCTTATTTTTTTTGTTTCGGATCTGAACAACAGCTCGCACGTAGCCAGATTTCCTATACATGTATTAGACATTGATGTGATTTATTTTCCTAAATAAATATTTCCCATAAATAAATATGCATTTTCTTATTTTGTATCAGATGATTGGATCTTTTTGTTTGCTTTTATTTTTAGTCTATAAATAACTGCCACGCATATTCGTATCTAGATTGATAGCACGTTACTATGTTTTCCTGCATAAATTGATGTTTTGTTTTAGTGCTAATCCTATTGGGTATAGTAGGCGTTAAGGGTGTTTACTGTCAGGCAGAAAGAAGCCTGGCTCGCTTGATCTGTCCAAATTTATTGCTCGTTGATGAGTCTTGTCATGCCGCCAAGTTCTTCGCAGGATTTTGTGATCATGCTCACTGCACTGGCTCACGGCTCATTGAGTAAGAGTGAATGTTGAGCGGCTGAAACTAGAAAGCGCTGCATCTATCGTCATTACATACTGATTTCCAGCTACACCTGCAGAAGATTAACTGGATCCTATAAGGCAGAAAAAAAAAAGAATCTTTATCGTTATCATTAAGTACTGAAATGAGCGTAGCTGTAGTTGTTGTTTATATGATTATAATGACGCCAACAACCCATATTTCAAAGCCAATTGTATCTCCTTTTCGTCATTCTACTTGATTTTTACTCCACCTACCTTACGTTCTTCACTGTCCTTCCGTTCTCGACAGTAGATATAATAATGTGTTTTTTTTCTATGCATTGTGATGCCAGCATGCAGGAATTCAAAGAACACATTTATTTCCTTCTCCTTAATTCGGGTAATGCTTGATTGTTGTCAGTCTTTGTTCTCAGTCGTAGTTGTCAGTCACTCGTCAGTCATTGTTGTCAATCATTGTGAACAGTAGATGGTTTATGTATTTGTTGTTTGTCCAGTGACCCTGATTGTGATATTTATAAACCAAATTTTTGCTGCTGTGGCTCAAGCACTTTGTCCTCCTTCTATGTTCTTGGCAAACTCCAGATGACGGAAGAAAGAGAAATACAAAATAACTGTATATTGTAAATGAATGTTGAACGTCAATAAAGACACTGTTTTGTTTTGTTTTTCTTCTAAACACCGTGTGTGTGAAAAGGAAAAAGATGATAAACAATTAGAAGGACGAAAAAATGACAGAGATGGTACAAATGGAAGAGTGAAAGCGATACGATGAACAGTTAAAATGGCAAAGATGGTACAAATGGAAGAGAGAAAGCGATACGATGAACAATTAAAATGGCAAAGATGGTACAAATGGAAGAGAGAAAGCGATACGATGAACAGTTAAAATGACAAAGATGGTAAAAAATGGAAGAGAGAAAGCGATACGATGAACAGTTAAAATGACAAAGATGATACAAATGGAAGAGAGAAAGCGATACGATGAACAGTTAAAATGACAAAGATGGTAAAAATGGAAGAGAGAAAGCGATACGATGAACAGTTAAAATGACAAAGATGGTACAAATGGAAGAGAGAAAGCGATACGATGAACAGTTAAAATGACAAAGATGGTACAAAAGGAAAAAAAAGCGATACGATGAACAGTTAAAATGACAAAGATGGTACAAATGGAAGAGAGAAAGCGATACGATGAACAGTTAAAATGGCAAAGATGGTACAAATGGAAGAGAGAAAGCGATACGATGAACAGTTAAAATGACAAAGATGATACACATGGAAGAGAAAGCGATACGATGAACAGTTAAAATGGCAAAGATGATACAAAAAGGAAGAGAGAGAGAGAGAGCGATACGATGAACAGTGAAAAGGAGACTCCAAACAAGGCGAAAGGAGAAGAGAGAGGAGACGAAGAGTAAGAAAAGTGGGGTTGTCTCTCATGGTGATTCTATGTTAGCTCTATCTGCAATGCAAATTGAAGTTGCTACTTCTCAACACCTCCCATCAGCCCGCTAAATCCCAACGCAACGTCCAATCTCTTCTTGTTTTTGTCCCCCTTCTCTACATCCCTCAGACAGTTGCAGGCCCAAATGTTCCACTTGTTTTCCTCCTTTATACTTTTCGTAGATGAAAATTTGCACACACCCACACCAACACACACACACACACAAACAGATGGATAGAAAAAAATAAACAAGGACAGAAAAGAATGAATGTGAAGGAGGCGGTATGAGGAGAAATAGTCGTAGTATTGAAGACAACGACGTCGACAAAGAATTGACAGAGGAAGGAAGAAGGAGGCAAGACAAGGAAGAATGATTTGAAGGGAAGAAAAAGGGAAATGTCACAAGAATTGCAAACTTTACGTATCCAGTTCCAGGGTGGGAGGAAAGTAATAGTCATCATGAGCATCATTTGCAGAAAATAGTCACCTAGCGCAACAGGAGTCAACCTGAAATCAAAGCCATTCGACCCGATCCCAAGGCGAACCAAATCCAAAACCAACCATTTGCGTTTTTATGGTTGAGGTTGGAGTGAGAGGGGAATAAGGGTTAAAGTGCATCCTCCTCTTCTTTCTCCTCCTCGTCCTACAGGAAAAGGTTTTGCTAATACCGCCACTTAAAATGGAAAAGTTTATAGAGGTGGGAGCGTTTGTGGGGAGTGGGAGGGGGGTGGTTGTGAACCCTTTGGGATTTGTGCCAAAGTGCCAACTTGTTAACTTCGTTTTCCGCCATGCCCTTCGTGTTTTTACATGTCATTTTTCATTTCAAAATTGTCCTTTGTTTTTCGTCTTCTTCGCTTTCTTCAACTGTGTATGCTTTCTTAATCTTCGTTCTCCTTCTTGTTTGTTGTTGTTGTTGTTGTTGCTGCTGCTGTAAACTTCTTCTTCTTCTTCTTCTTCTTCTTCTTCTTCTTCTTCTGCTTCTTCTTCTTCTTCTTCTTCTTCTTCTTCTTCTTCTTCTTCTTCTTCTTCTTCTTCTTCTTCTTCTTCTTCTTCTTCTTCTTCTCCTCCTCCTCCTCCCTCTTCTCATTTTGCTTCTCCTCCGTCTTTTTTTTTCTTTGTCCTTTTGTTCTGGTTGGGCCCAATCATAGTCTTATTGTTCTTCCTGCACTTTTTTCTTCACTTTTTCTTTCATTGTGTTGGAAATGCAGACCGCACTGATCGAGAGTTCGTGAAAGAACATGATGACAGTACGTGCAAATTGCATCGCTCGCCAAGAGAAAGAAGGACCAAAAAAATATAAAGGAGAAGAACCCAACAAGAAGAAAAGTGATGTATTTGAAAGTGTTTCAACTTGCCTCCCTTTGCACAACACAAGGGTTACCGCCCTTCTCAAGATTTTGGGCTAGTGCCTTTTTACTGGACGTATGGTTAAGAAATGATAGGGCGCAATTTCCAGCAATTCATGAGAAGATTGGGGGAACAGGCACGCACAGACAACGGCCATTTCTATCCTTTATTTTTTATGATGTAACGGTAAACGCTCGGCGTTGGAACCGACATTACCAAAGTGTCAACAATGCAAATGTTCAAATTGTTCACGTTTTGTGACGATGTTTGTTTTGTTCTTTTTGCTGGCATGCAGGGACGTGCATTTCTTTTATGCTTTTTTTTTTTAAATTTCTTTTTCACCTTCGTGTTTCTAATTTGTTCTTGGGTGTGAAGGTGATATTTGTGTTCTTCTGTTCTATTGGAAAAAAATGTTTGATTTTTTAAATATAATGGTTTGAAATTGCCTTGTCACTTCACCTTCGGAAGAAGACACAATTTCTCCAAAGATACCCATGGCATCTTCCCTGAATAGCATTCCAAAATAGAAGATTGGAACTAAAGTGGTTGGGCTACTCAATTGAGATTTCTGCTTGCCAGTCTAGTCGTCATGATGTTTGAGCTATCTTCTGACGTACGAGCCTACATTAATCGCTGCAATACTTTTTTTTTTTTTAATGTATGATGTGCAGACAGTCATTTTGATAAGATAGAGTAAATTTGACATTGATAGGTCTTCTTTCGGTCTTTTGATGTGTGAGATGAACAAAACAAACAGCAACACCCGAGTTGAGTGAGGTCCGAGGCAATATTTCGATTTTTATTCAAATCTTTATCAAGCCGTGGTCTTTTGATGTGTGTATTTTATCTCGTGGTGGACATTGTGATCTGTCACTTCGCTTTTCTGATGTGTATTAGTTTATTACAGCCTCGGAGAATCTCCCTCCCACACACCCCAAACCCCTCTCTCTCTCACTCTCTCTTTCTCTCCCCCTCCTCCCTCCACCATTCAAATACTTCTCTCCCTCCCCATTTCCCAGTTATCGACCCGGTACGAGATTTTGCCCCTTCTCACTAGGAAACGAAGCGATGGTTTCAGCTCAGCCCAGTCCTAAAGCAGCCCTCGGGGCAGAATAAGCAGCGGCATCCCTCTAGATCGATTGATGGTGAGGAGTTCCAGAGAAGGGGAAAAAAAACAACTTATGGAAAGCCATTCAAATGTATTTCCACACACTCACAGGTTGGAACAAATATGATTGCACCGGGGGCTGACCACGAACCTCGGTAATGTTGCTATGAAGTTTGGTCAAAATATATCGAGTGGTTCTCGAGATATTATTATTACGATTATTTTTTTTAATAGCATTACCTTGCACACTATCTGTTGCATTTGCACTTACTTTTTATCTGAAATTCTACTCAAGATATCTTAAAACTTCGAATGCTTTGAGTATTTTGACTATCTGTTCTTGACTCGCCTATTATTATTTTAATGATGGATTCTTTTTATTGCCTCCTTTCTGAATATGATTTCTTTCTTTATTGGAGTTGTGTTGAGAAGTCTTGTTTTGTTGTCTGTTGTGTTGAGAAGTCTTGTTTTGTTGTCTGTTGTGTTGAGATATCTTGTTTTGTTGTCTGTTGCGTTGAGAAGTCTTGTTTTGTTGTCTGTTGTGTTGATATGTCTTGTTTTGTTGTCTGTTGTGTTAAGAAGTCTTGTTTTGTTGTCTGTTGTGTTGAGAAGTCTTGTTTTGTTGTCTGTTGTGTTGAGAAGTCTTGTTTTGTTGTCTGTTGTGTTGAGAAGTCTTGTTTTGTTGTCTGTTGTGTTGAGAAGTCTTGTTTTGTTGTCTGTTGTGTTGAGATGTCTTGTTTTGTTGTCTGTTGTGTTGAGATGTCTTGTTTTGTTGTCTGTTGTGTTGAGAAGTCTTGTTTTGCTGTCTGTTGTGTTGAGGTCTTGTTTTGCAGTCTGTTGTGTTGAGAAGTCTTGTTTTGCCGTCTGTTGTGTTGAGAAGTCTTGTTTTGTTGTCTGTTGTGCTGAGAAGTCTTGTTTTGTTGTCTGTTGTGTTGAGAAGTCTTGTTTTGTTGTCTGTTGTGTTGAGAAGTCTTGTTTTGCTGTCTGTTGTGTTAAGAAGTATTGTTTTGTTGTCTATTGTGTTGAGAAGTCTTGTTTTTGTTGTCTGTTGTGTTTTGTCCGCCTGATGAAAAGCTTAGTTACAATGTGCATTGTGTAGGTTTTGTCTTGTCCTTGTCAACTTTAGTATTCCCTGACTTTAATGTACACATTCCTTTTCAATCCTCTGGCTTTTTTGACATTGATTTTTTTGATGGGATGAAGAAAGTTTGGGAGAGTAGGGGGTCGTTAAAGGGCGTGAGTTAAGGAGTGGGGGGGGGGTGGGGTTAGACTGAGGGGGAGTGCCTGGCGTAGGTGAAGAAATGTCGGGCGGGGAGGGACGGAGGGAAAGGTGCCAGGAGGCAAGCAATCGTGGTCTGTCATGGGTTGTTATTTGAAGGAAATTGGATTTTCTCCTGACAGCGTCCCCCACTCTGGGTCTAACACGCTACTTGGGCCGGCCCCATGGCTAGCGAGTTCTTGCCCACCGCCCCGCACTCATTTTCTTTCTCTCCCATCCCCTCTCCCCCACTCACACTCGGCACAGACACGCTCTCCCCTCTCCCACCACCCATCTTTCACCGTTGTAAGATTTATTTTTTTGCCCGCTGCCCACCGTCCTCCATCCGACAGCACAAACGTGATCCATACTTTCTCAAGTCCGTCCTGTATCTCCTTCTTCTTGAAGTTTTACAGATATACAGCATTAATACGTGCGTATTTATCGGTCTGTTTCCCCCGGAGGACGACCGGCTCGCTCCTTACATTTTTTGAGTTCCTGCCCCTAGTGTGTAAGTCTTCTCCATGTTTGGAGGCAACGTTGCAAGTCGACGCCACATCACCCAGAAGCATTTTATAACACAGAATGTGCACTCGCAACCTGTCAATTTCTTTATTAAGGAATATAAAGAAAAAGCTATGAGCAGTTAAAAAAATCACTATGTAAGATCATTTCATTACGTTTTCCCCAGTGCTGGTTAAAAAACTGATTCATTCTCGTCAGGCCAACTCGCTTTCTCAGCATCAGGAAAGGGTCGAAAAAGCAAAGACAGCCAAGCTAAAACGAACATGGCTGTAGCTGTAACTATCGGGATCGCTGTCAAACCTCGGCCATGAATTATTGAGCCTAGGATCAAAGCGTGGCATCAAATCACTGCCCCGTACACCAGGACACCCCAGAGATGCCAGCGATAGCGGCAGAGGAGGACGGGCTTCCACATAACCCCCGCCATTCCCTTGGCGAGACCGTTGAAGGTTAATCGGGATCCTCCAGGACGAGGGGGGAAAGTGGAAGAGAGACGGAAGGAGGAAGGGAGGGGGAGAGTGGGTTTACATATGTTTTAGAGAGAGGCGCACACGCAGGAAGAGGAGAGGGGAGAGTGTAAAGGAAGAGAGGAGAGCTGGAAAGAGACGAAGAAAGAGAAATGTGCGGTGTCCTTCTAGGACCCGGCGTAGGAGGGAGGGATGAAGAAGGCTGTTTGATGTGGCTATTTGGATGACAACAAGCATTAGCCATGGAGTTGTTGCTGCCCCCAATAAATGCGAACGAGCTGATTTGTCTTGTTAAATCAGCTTGCAAGCTTGCAGTGGATAGTGCTATAGCAGAGATGCGCTTTGCAACATCATCATTTTCTCGTTGTTAAGTGACACTGGATTGTTGGTAATTATTGTGTCTTTCATAATGACGAGGTTGAAGCCAATTTTGGAAAGACGGGGGACAATCAACCTACATTCCAAGGTAAGATTGCTGCGCTCCCTTGTCATCTCCATCTTCCTATACGCTTGCGAAACATGGACCCTCACAGCAGATCTACAACGAAGAATACAAAGCATGGAGATGAGGTGCTACAGAAGACTTCTAGGCATTTCCTATACCCAGTACATCACCAACGACGAAGTCCGACAGACCATCACACAAGCCATTGGACAACACGATGACCTGCTTAAAGTGGTGAAAAAAAACGGAAACTCCGATGGTATAGCAACGTCACCAGATCATCAGGTCTTGCAAAGATCATCATGCTAGGCACAGTGCAAGGAGGTAGAAGAAGAGGGAGACCGAAAAAGAAGTGGGAGAACAACATTCGAGAATGGACTGGTTTGACACTGAGCAAAACCATCAGGGTTGCTGAGGACAGTGAAAGATGGAGTACGCTGCTTAAACTATTATCTGTAGTGCCCCTACGACCTCCGAGTTACGGGATAGGATAGAATAGGATTCATAAATGTCTTACATAAAGCTTTAAGTGTTTGAGCTCGTTTGTAGTTATGTGCAGCAGAAATTCAAAGAGATGAAACATTGCAAATCACTTAGCATGTAAAGCCATGGAAGCATGGGCATCAAAGTGACCTATTTTACAAGTGTAAAGTAAGCAAGTGATATTAGTTTCTGTGTTGTACGATTATTTAAAAGTTTGAGATACAATTTTGAACTTGGCATGATTGTTACCTTAAATACTTGGAGGAAAGAAAAGAATGTTATTTAGAAAAAAATTGGTTGCACAGAAGTTTCCCACTCTCGTCGGTCTGATTGGATTCACCGTCCATCATGGCGTACCTACCATTTCCGCTTCCTTCAGCACATGCGCGATGGCGGCGGAGGCAGACGACGGGAGTGGGGGTCCTGTGGGAATGGTGCACAACGGATTAAACTTTTCACTAAGCAGACGCAAGCTGACAAGTATCTGCTGTGAAAACTTGGGAGCAGCGTCTGTTCATTTCCCTAGCGAGGTCGCATCGTGGTGTGTGCTCTCTGGTATTGAACCAGCTATATGTATCGACCTATCAGCCTGTATGGTGTTGAATGTGTGGTTTGGGGTCTGAGAGGAAGAAAGTAAATGGTGGCGAGAACTAATGCTACTGTATGTAGACGAGCGATGTTTTCGTGCGCATTGGGTTGAGTGTAGTTCCGATGGAGGAGGGTAAAATGGACAGAATGCTGCTGTTAATTGTGCTGAATTCTCATGGTCACAAAACTTCTAAGAACGTCTGTAATTGGTACTAGGTTCTAGCTCAAATAACCTTCTTATACTCTTCTCACGTGCCTGCTACCATCACAGTCGAACGTGCACGCATCGACTTACCACGCACGGCGCACAAATCAAATCTGGTCGGGGCTCGACCTAGTGGAAGGGAGAGAACTGCGAACCCTCACTTATCTCCCCTGGTCGGCCATTTCCCGTCTCATTACTGGCCCCGACTTTTTTTGCTTGGTTACCCCGCGCCGGCCATTTGATTATGCGATCTGATTACTGCAAGGGAGAAATGGTGCTAGTTTGTGTCACATCCCATCACTGTCCGCTTGTTCTGTTGTACCCTGCCTTCGTACTTCTACACACATCGCTGCATTATTTGCTTTTCTCTTTTGTTTTCTTTTCTTTTAGCAGAGGGATTTTTCCTGTTAGATCAAGAAGATGACTTAGTACGTGTTGATGCAGTCTCTGGTTTGCAATCTGTATCTTTGAGTTACTATTTTGGTCTTTGTCATTGTTTCAAGTGCTTGAGTAATTGAGGCAAGGTATTACATCCCATCTATTACCCTCCAACCTCCTTCTTCCTGCTTTGTCTCTTTTTTTTCTTCAGAAGTTACGTAAGCAAAATGTACTTGTCCCGACAATGATATGAAGCTTCACAAAGAAATCGTCCTGGAGACTGTCCTGTGTTACAAAACAAGCCAAGAGCAGCTTTTATATAAGGGCAAGCTTGAGAAATTCATGGCCTCCGTTTCGCAAAAGACTGCAAAAATGGGCAAGGAATTACAAGGGAGATTCGCGGTCTTGTTAGCACAAATATTTGAAGAGATAATAAGCGAGAGAAAATTACAGAGCCCGATAAAAGAAATTTCTTTGAAGGAAGGAGTAGACTGGAACAGTGGAAGAAAATGGCAAACATAATGATAGATCGTAACAGAAAAATGGATGATAATGCTAAAGGAAATGGTGATTAAAGGGAACATACAATGTATCTGAGACACTACAGCCTGTGTAAGGAAGTTATTAGTAGCAAAATAAGCAAATGACAAGGGGGATTCTAATAAAATGGTTACTAAAGTTCTTGGCTACAAAAATGCAGCACGGGTGTATGCTGTGGAAAATGGGGGTGGGGGTGGGGGGATGAACATTTGGGATGGATGGGATGAGTTTCTACTACTACTACTACTACTACTACTACTACTACTACTACTACTACTACTACTACTACTACTACTACTACTACTTCTTCTTCTTCTTCTTCTTCTTCTTCTTCTTCTTCTTCTTCTTCTTCTTCTTCTTCTTCTTCTTGTGTTACTGGGAGTTTGCATGATGTTTAAGGCAAGACCCTGTAGAGTGAACGTGACATTTTGACAGATGATAGGCAGAAACGGTGCCACAGGGTCACATGAGATGAAGGTGCAGTGCGTGCAAGACCTTTAAGTAAAATTAATGTCTGCAGAAACTTGCATCTATCTTCTGCTTCTTCCTCCTCATCTTATTTCTCATCCTTCCTCTTCCTGTTCCTCCTCGTTTTCCTTTTTGTCTCTTCTAGTGTCGAGAAGTGTTGTTTTGTCTTAATATTTAGTAACAGTCGACAGTAATGTGTATGAGTTGTCTTAATAACAGTCAACAGTAATGTGTATGAGTTGTCTTAAGATGTAGTAACAGTCAACAGTAATGTGTATGAGTTGTCTTAATTAATATGTAGTAACAGTCAACAGTAATGTGTATGAGTTGTCTTAATATGTAGTAACAGTCAACAGTAATGTGTATGAGTTGTCTTAATATGTAGTAACAGTCAACAGTAATGTGTATGAGTTGTCTTAATATGTAGTAACAGTCGACGGTAATGTGTATGAGTTGTCTTAATATGTAGTAACAGTCAACGGTAATGTGTATGAGTTGTCTTAATATTTAGTAACAGTCTACAATAATTTGTATGGGTTGTCTTAATATGTAGTAACAGTCAACGGTAATGTGTATGAGTTGTCTTAATAGTTAGTAACAGTCTACAATAATGTGTATGGGTTGTCTTAATATTTAGTAACAATCAACAATAATGTGTATGAGTTGTCTTTATATTATTTCATTATCAAAAGATTGTTTACAATCAAATTGTCCGCTATTATTTTATTATTTTTAACAAACAACAACAACAACAAATCTGTCACTGGGAAGTAAAGTATTTGAGTATGTGAAGCTCTGTTTACTTCGTCTTTGAATTTGATTTATATATAAATGATAATGAAATGAAATAAACATGAAACTGACATTGTGTATGACTTCTCGGGAGCGTGGGTGCCTGCCTGTACGTGAGTGCAGACGTACGTGCTTGCGTGAAGCTGGTTTGTGTGTGGTAGGGGTATGGCTGTGTACGGGTATGTCTGTGTGCGCTCGTGGTTTTGACGTTTTCATGTGCGTGTGTTATGTGTTTACGCGAGCGTGTCTATGCCTATGTTAGGGTCATTTGTACTTGGCGGAGTTTGGTGTGTATGAGTTTTCATTTTTTTTGTTTTCTTCTTCTGTATTCCCCTACCACCGCAACGCCCTCCCTTCTCACTCTTACCAGCTCCATCCATCTTCATCCATGATCCTCCATCTCCACTCTGTAATTTTATCCTCAATCATTCCTTTATTATACAGCACAGTCTAGCATAAACCTGACATGTTTTTTGATTTGTTGAAAAGGTTAATATTTGTATGTATGTATGTATGTATCAGTTTATAGTCCCCTCTCTTCCCGTAAGGATTTTCAGAGAGGAGACTCTACGTAACCTGATATGTTAATATTTGTTGTTGAATTAACATGTTTGAGTATCGATTGAAGGTTAATAAAATGTTTTGTAATTAATACATAAAAGTTTAAATTTATTAACGTTATTTTGAGATGGAGTTTTAGGTTAAACGTTGTTTTTAAAATGTATATAATGTGTGTAACCTCTTTTTTATTTCTTTGTCTTCATTGTTTTCTGCTTTTGTATGTTCGCAGGATTCGGTTTTGTGACGTTTGAGAACGAGGCTTCCGTTGAGAAAGTGTGTGAGATTCACTTCCATGAAATCAACTCAAAAATGGTGAGTAGAAGAGCACGTTTATTTTATTTAGTTGACCTCTTTAATTTAATTATTTTACTGTTTATTTTTTATTTATTAATTTATTTTGTATATGGAAGTGATGTCGAGGAGAGAGCAAGAGAGAATGCTACCATCATGAATGTAGCGGATAAAGGGGAATAATCTGCTATGTGCGAGATAGTTACTGCAAGGTGTCCAGGATTATTTCCCTTGAACGGTTTGCTACTTGTAACAGTATAGAAAATAAAATCCCGTTACTTTCTGTGATTATATGTTTTCGATTACTGTCATCAATTATTACTAGCAGCTAGTTTAGATGGGGTATTGTACACAATCCCAATTTCGCAGAAGACTATGTATTATTTGCTTATTTAATTAAAAAACAACAACATAATAAATAAATAAATAAATTAAATAAATAAAAATCTGAAGGACAGTTTATTTTAAATTAGTTCTGAGAACTGAAATCTCCTTCTTCAGTTCTTCAAGACAGTAAAAATGATGTTAAAGAACACATTTAATAAAAATTCTGAATGTTATTTATTTGTTTATTTATCTATTTATTTATCTATTTATTTATTTATTTTAGGTGGAATGCAAGAAGGCACAGCCAAAAGAGGTGATGGCTCCAACAACTTTGGCAAGAGGTAGAGGTTTACCGCAAAGATTTAGTGAGTATTGATTTCAATTTATTCTGTATTTAATCTAGTTTTGGGTTACTTTTCTTCCTTAGTATACTAACTAGCTGTGGCGTGTCTAACCCTATAGCGCAAACATTTGTTTTCTTTCCTTGTATTATCATTATCATGCAAGCGAAGTGTACATTTGTGTGTAAAGCTGGCGAGATTTGTGGTTACCGTTTTCCTGACGTAAAACCTTATCTCTGTCCTCCACCTCATTCATCTGTCCTCCCTTTCATTTTAGTTTGGTTTTGTCGTGAGAATGTTGGAATTGTAGGTTTCACCTTGTGTTTGTAAATATGTGTCACAATTTATTTTCAATGTAATATTTGTGTTTCAGTTTAATTGTGTGTCACGAAATTTTGTGATTAGTTCCTCATAGTTATTTTTTTTCCCATCCAACTTGTCGTTCACAATTCATGGGATCTGTAGCCCTCACAATTAGCTTTACAGTATTAATTATGGTTAAGTTATTGTCACGTAGTTGCTTTCTTAGTTGTGTCCACATGATGACTACAGGCTATTTATTAAAACATATTTGGTTACATTTAATTTTGTTATGGTTGTCTTCCTTTTTCCTACAATTGGGAATTTGTGGAGGGAACTTTCAGTTGTCTGAAGTTTTAGTAACACATTAAAAAAAGTTAGTTTTGAGGTTGAAAAAATAAAACCACCAGAACACTTGTTTCCATGAGGAGATTTTGTGTAATTTTGTTCATAATAAAAAAGATTTATTAAACCCTAGACTTGCATTATAGTTCAGTTATTTTCGGATATAATCCCCTTTTGTTATTCTAGTTTTTGGACCTCTGTGTGTGTATGTGTGTTTTGTTTGATGATGGAAAACGCGAGTGTCTCAAAACGCTTTGTATATTCTATTTTCATTGGTCCAAATAAATATTTTCTTCACATATGTTTTATGAAAGCAATAAATTAAAGTAACGAACACTGAAGGTGTTAGAAAAAATATTCTATCTATATCTATCGGCTGCAACATTGTAATGGCCAGAAATTATGTCAGCACAGATCTTAGAGAAGAGATAGCATTAACCAAATTAATGCTATTTTAGGTGTAGGGGTGGGATGGGAACATCAGGCACCCAGTATCTTGTGGTGTTTTTGTAAATGTGATAACACTCACTTTTTATCTCCACATGCTTTTTTTAAACACCGCATACAAC
This sequence comes from Oncomelania hupensis, assembly GCA_036898135.1. Classification (NCBI taxonomy): domain Eukaryota; kingdom Metazoa; phylum Mollusca; class Gastropoda; order Littorinimorpha; family Pomatiopsidae; genus Oncomelania; species Oncomelania hupensis. Next base: position 47,848,373 of record CM072521.1, read on the forward strand.
ACGCTGTGTGTATTGCCTGTGCATTTACATACATACTGTTACACACAATTATGATTTTTTTTAAAAATTTATTTCAAATTTCATTGTAGTTTGCATTGTTTTAGATGATTTATACATGTTGTACGCTTTAAGTAGCTTTACCTAGTAACTCCCCACGCCACACTATGTTGTTTTAGAGTTTTGGTTTACTTTGTGATCGCTGTTTCTAATCTTACATGTTCTTTCATACTTAGAGACGTTCTACTATTAGATAGCAATCAATTTGCCGAGGCTGAAAGCAGAACACTTGTATTTGCTGTAGAAGTTTGTAGGTTACTACTGAAACGGTTCACCGTTATTTTAATATTCACTGCTGTAACGAATGGTTTACTTTCCTAGCCTTTTAGTGTATGGGGTGATTTTTGTATGATATTGTAGCATTTTTTGCGGGACTAGAGAGGACGTAGTATCTCACTGTGAATGGTCTCGTGTACAGTCGTACTTTGTGTGTGGTTGTTGGTTACTATCTTGGCGATTTAAAATGCAGAGCAATTAACAAAACAGGACATTGGAATGCGAGGTATTTAATGACTTACCTTCATGGAGTTGTGCACAAAATATGAATTTGCAGCTGAAATTAAATGTTCGGTGAGTTTTATAATTTGTAAAGTGTTTCTTTCACTTCAGGCCTTGTAAAAAAAAAAGCAATAATTGTGTCCAATAAGGGATGTGTCATCCAATTTAAATTTGGGGAATTGTGATTAGTGTTGATTGACATTGGTAAGATATGTCCATTCACCTTCATTCATGATCTAGTTGTTGATTGCTCTGTAGTCACTAAAATTGTATTCTGAGATGGGCGTGAAAAAATATTTCGCATTATGGCATCATGTTGTAGAAATGTTTGATGTATTTTTTTTATGCTTTGAATATGTACACGGTTTCCTGTAGCTGGTTTTGTGGTACAGTGAACTAACGATTATTCACATAATGAGCCTGAAACAACAACAACAACAACAAAATCCTGCAATGTCAATGAAATACAACTGTTTCAAGTTAAACAGTTTTTGATAGTATGAAAGGGTGTGTTTATGACGTGGTTATAATAGTGCATTACATTGGACTCCCAAACAACTGATTAGACATGATTTGACTTGTTGGAAGTCGTTAAACCTTGCAATGTGATGCCATAATGCTTACTGCACTGCCGTCGGTATGATAATTGCAGAGTAGCTGTGAATGTTTTTCTCTCAAAATTGATGTGTGGGCCTATGTGCTTTACATATTTTTTTTTATGTCTGTGACACTTACTGAGGCATTTCTCCCTTGTTTCTCTCCTGCCTTAGTCACGTCAGAGGACGGAGAGTATTTCATGGAAATCCCTACAGAATGCCTCCGTGACTTCTGTAAGTGGTTGCTTCCCTTGCCTCAGTCAACACTGGCTGATTACTTCCCTTTTATTTCAGCGCATGGCATGGTTACAGTAGAGCTAGAAACTCCTTTTTTCTTGAACATTTTATTACTTTATTTCCTTTATATATAGGTTTTATTTCCATTTTTAAAATTCCGTTTTGTTCATTTTATTTTTAACTCTTGTTTTTATTTATGGCTTTTCTAGCCATTTTATCCTCATTCTTTTTTTCTTTCTTTTTTTTTTTTTTGGTTCGGAATCTCTTCTTTCTGAAATTTTCTGAAATTTAGTACAAATAGTTTAGAATCCTTTACACTGCCTTAAATTGTAAGTAGTTGCTTTGCTTTTTTTTGGAAGCTTGATTTATTCTTGCTTTGAGGTGTTATTTATGAGCAGCTTCTTGTATGGGCTTTCTTTTTGCTAAAGTTGTACTGCCTTGCTTAGCACTACTAATAAAAACTGTTTAAATAAATACTGCTATTCTATGTATCGATTTGGCGGGTTTTGAATAATATGTAACTTTTTGTGGTGGGTTTAAATTATATTCAATAATTTGGTATCTTTTAAATTATATTCAATAATGTGGTATGTTTTAAGAAAACAAGTGAAAATGGTGCTATGGGTTGTTTGTTTACCTTTTCTAGAGGTGTAGGAGACCGTTTTAATATTCAGTTTAAGATCTATGGAATTTCCCTTAACGGTCTTGATATAAATCGCTTTAATAAAACATTCACCCAGTGATTCGCTATGGATGCAGTTTCTTGGCTAACAATATAATTTCCATTATATTTTGGTGCTTTGTATTGCAACTTTTTGTTTTCCAACATGTGTATATTGTGTTTGCATGAAATAAAGAAAAAACAGCGCATTGTAGTTGTTTTAGCCGTGTACATGAATGTAGTTGTGTCTTCTTAAAGTACTACATTGTGAGTGACTGTACCAAAACTTCATATAGTCAGTTAAGACCAGTTTTTCTGTAAATCGTAACGAATTGTTTTGATTTTTAAAAAAAAGATGTTCTTGATCGATGCTTCTCTGTTACAATAAGACAATAAGGATAAAATGGTTGGAGAAAAACTCATTCGTATCTGTTCAGGTCAACCTCAAGTTTTCCCATCCCCAACCTGCCCTCTTTTTTAAAAACAATAAAGAACACAACTAGAAATGTATGTATCCATAGTGTGTTGTGAAAAGATAAGATTTTTGTCGTGATGTATATTTAACTGTTTATTTATTATATTTAACATTTATTCACAACGGTGATAAAAGACAAAATTTTTTAACTGTAATTTTTTTTTTCAAATTGATAATAATTACTCAGACGTCAGTGCAAAACATAACGTTGCAATAAATTAATAGAAGATAGTATGCTAGTCACTAAACCCTAGTAGTAATGTAAGCTTGATTTTAACTGCTTTGACCCTGTAAGACTTGGATAGAATGCTAATATGCTAATTTCGTCTACTTTAGTTAGTGTGCTACTAGTGTTTTAATAGATTTCTAGCTTTCAAATGCACAGTAAACTCTAGGCATAAAAGAAGTAGTAACTTTAATTAAGAAAAACCATTTGCAGTAACTTCCGTTGAGAAAGGCTCCTGGTGTATCAGAAAAGAATAATTGGAAGGTGTTCAGGGATAGTTGTTTCTTTGATAATTAAGATTCTATATTTTATCTTCATATCATGCTGCGTTTATGAAAACACAAATTAAAATTACTAATCAAACATTAAAATAGTCAATAATGATTATGTAAAAAGAACACATGAATGTGTGTTTTGTGTTGCATGCAAATTAAGCATTTAATTCTCCAGCTGTATACTTTGTTTCAACATTTAATTCTACATCTGTATGTTTTGTTTCATTGTTATATTTTATTTTATTGGAGTGCATGTTTTGTTTTTGCTAACAACCTTTACCCTTATTTGTTTGTGAAAGCCATGTTCTTGAATTTGCATGCAAAGTTTTCTATTTTATTATTATTATTATTATTATTATTATTATTATTATTATTATTATTCCTTCATCCTGTTTTCCATTTGTCAAGATCGTGAACTCTGAATGCTTCCAGACCTCGACACAATAAACGAAATATCAGGCTTGCTTGCAAATTAATTTGATTATACTAATCATCAAAATTAATGTGTATTAATGTTTCATTGCATGTATTTCATTGCTTTATACTTGTAAACATCTTCATACTGTCGATTTTTGGTGCAAAAAGTAAATTAGTGTTTTAATTTAACATACCTCGTATTCTTTTCATTTAGTCTTTTCAAACACTGGTGAAATGAAAATAACATTTGTTAACATAGTGACCAATACAATTAGTTTATTTTCAGTAATAATATGGAAATTTGTAATAATGAATTTACAAATCATTTAAGATAAAATATACACAAGATAATATATGTATTTTTTAAATGTCAAGTTAAATTGTGTCCCAATACATTAAGTAACTTTAACTAACATTGGGTGAAATGTCTAATTTGCTGACATTGTCATTATTATATTGAGCTATCGTTTCTTTTTTTCCTGCTTATACAATATGCATGGTACATTTTGATAATAGTGTTTTAAAAAGTAGAAGTATTGATCTTTAACGGAGCGATGCTTTTCCTTAACCCCAGCACATGTTCTAAATTAATGTCAGTGCTCTGAAATCAAATTCTATTTATTATGGTATTAATGTGGCAGTTAAATTCCCACTTTTTGATGATGAATTATTCTATTCGAAATCAAATTTAGCCCTACCTGAATGTGTCGTTTTGCCGGCAACAATGAAAATGAGGGACACAACATTAAGAAAAAGTAAAACTAAGTTTAGTAATTGTTTTATGATTCTGAAATGCTTAGATTTTATTTTTAATGTAGATTTACCTGTTGTTTCAGGTGTTGCTGGTTACCTTCCCGGCCCAGGTGGATTCCCCGCTATACCTGCAGCATACGGACGTGGCTTCCCGGCAGCCCTCCCTGCAGCTAGCTACTACTATCCAGGTATGGAATTGCTTCATTTGGCTTCCTGGTATCCGGAGCCCCACATAGGATTTTGAATTTGCAGGAAAGACTCTCTCTTCTTGACAACCTCTAGCTGACAGAGAGAACACCGAGAGGACTTCCTTTTCGGAAGAACTTCTCCAGGGTGTTCTCGAAGATGACAGAGGATGGACAAGAGCCAAGAAGACCAGGAGAGAATGTCTACCCCTGTACTATGTAGATGCAAGCAAGATGACTTTGATGTTGCTCAGTTGCGCCACACAAGAATAGGTTCATGTAGTGCACAAAATAAAATACCAAACGTTGACTTTGATTCTGTCTGGAGTGAACAATTGTTGTGTGGTGCGGTGGAGCACTGGATAACTTTTTTCGGACTTCTCACTGTCTTTTAACCTCAAGGATACCAGTCATTTAACTGTGTGGCAACCTCTTCTCGCCAAAAATAAAATGTTCTGTTTAGCATGTCAAGGAAACATACACCTTAGGCGGTTTCGAAATGGACTATTTAGCATTAAACAAAACGACCTCCATAGGCATAGATTATTTGGATATGGACAGGTCTATCTGTCCAAAAACATCATAGGCGATTTCACAAATTACAATCTATTTCGATTTTTTTTTAATTTCAAATTTTATTTTTAAGTAGGGTAATACCAACTTATCTCAATATGTGTGTAAACAATTCTGATGTTAAGTGTCTTGAAATCAAAGTATTTCAAAGTCATACAAGTGAACCTTTGCATAGTTGTTCAAATGCAATATGTAAAAGCCCTAGGTAACCTCTTGAAATTTCTTTGAATTTTATGGGAACAGTGAAAATTAAATTTCGTGTTTGCAGTTTGTCCAGCAAATGGTCATTGCAGTTTGGAGATTAGGGAAGTGTACCATACAGTTAAACTGCACGATGATTAGAAACCGCTCTTTTTGTGCATATATTTCAAATATTGTTTGCATGAAAGATACTCGTTGGTAACAAACAGGTTTTGTTTATTGTTACTCTTTGTGTTTTTCCTCAAAGGGGAAGGGTTTACCAAATGGATAATTGAGTGAAAGAAAGAAATCACGTTTGATAAATTTTTTTTCCCACGTTCAAATTGTTACATCAATGTTTATTTACCGATATAAACATGTTTTAAATGCGTTCCTCTGCTTTGTAACATTTTTACTGTTTATTTCCTGCTTAATTTAAGCAGTGCATTTTATTTAGTTCAGTTAACTGCTTAGATTTGTTTGATGTTTCTTTTTCCCAGAGAATATTAAAACTTAGATTGTTGACGTAAACTTCAAATAGCGTGTCAGTGTCGAAATGTTTGTAATGACAATGTAAATGATAGCATAGTGCATCGAGGATATAATGTAAAGAGCAAGAGTTGATAATGCTTCCTAGAAATGATGATACCATTTTTGTAGGATGGACTAAAGAATAGCTTTTGACAGCTTGTAATTTAGAGGAATTTTTGACACCCTGTTGTTGAAAGCAGGGATTTATTCTGATTGTCTGTTATTTCCAAACTGATCTTTAACACATGTGCTGCAGGCAGCTTGTTTCCTTGACGTAAAAGAGATATTTGAAAACATAATTATGTTAGGTCAGTTTTGTTGTGTATTTTTGTGGTAGGGGTTTTAGTTTGGAAATTTCTTCCAGGTGTGCTTGTGTGCAAGATACTTTGCCCATACTTGTGTGAAGATTGAAGCAAGTTCAAATGTGCTAATCGAGGCAATATTGCCGCTTCTTGTGGGGAAGTAATTTTTCTCTATGCTTTCCCCCGGTATGCAAATGACATTTCACTCCAAGGGACATATCAAGGGATTTTTCAATTTATATTTTCTGTAGCCGTTTTCTTCATTCATTTGTTTTTAAAAGTATCAATCGAGCGGTTTTTTCCTTTTTTTGTGCTTCCCTCCAATTGTATTATGGAGAAGTCGGTTTGCTGTTTTATCGTGCTGATCTTGCAGCACCTTGGTTTGAGTTTGCTTTGTTTGGACTTGTTTTGCGCTCATTTATTTACCTTTTAATAAACAAGCTGGCCTCGTAGGCCGGTAAGAGATTTTGATTTGGAATGGATTGTGTGCCCTTAACTTTGTATTTATTAAGCCTGTAATTGTATCTCGTCCTTTTTGGGTTCTCCTTTTTTCCAATAACCTGAGGCCAGTGGCTTATATTTATGTGATGAATTTGTATGAACACTTTTTTCCCAAAACTTATTTTTTATTATATTCGCATTTGTCCTCCATTTGGTATATATCCACGTATTGTGTTAAAAATGTCGAGTGTGGTTGTGGAAAAAGCATATAATTGATGTTTTGAATGAAGAAAGTTTTGTAAAGATTTGTCATTCAACTAAATGACAGTAAGTCAATCATCATTCAGAGAAAAGTATGCCATTTTTTAAATTATTGTTTTTAATCCTTTTAGCTTCACTCTCTCTTTTGTCCTGTCAATATTATTATTACACAAACAGATTCGAATAAGCGCAGTTCACCCAGATGTGGGTGGTTAACTGGGTCTGTTGAGAACCTGGGCAGTAAAGCAGCAAGGGAAAAGAGTTGGGCAGGCCTCATTGAGCAGGCATAGAGAAAAGGGAGAAACCAAACTCTTCCTTCACCAACTACCAAAATGTTACAGGGATTATTATTATTATTATTATTATTATTATTATTATTATTATTATTATTATTATTATTATTATTACCATTACCATTACCACCACCCATGACCTATTATTATTATTATTATTATTATTATTATTATTATTATTATTATTATTATTATTATTATTATTATTATTGCATGTAATTTTTATTCTATTGCGCATAAATGAATTTTATTTACCTCGAATAATGAATAAAAACTTAAAGAAGCAACTATTACTTTTTTAATTTTATGAAAACTTTACAGTATATTTAAATTTGCAGTCTTCTCAGTAGCGGTTGCAAGAAGTAAACAATATTTAAAGTTTTAATTACATCTGTTACTATGTTTTGAAATGAAGTAACCCATTAACAAATTTTAACTTTGATTCTTTCATAATTATTTCTTCTTCAGCAGTTTCCTCTTGTCCAAGTATCCACTTTGACACATGAAAAAATTGAACTAATAATTTGAAATTGTAGTTAGTGTATGTATTGCTTTACTTTAGCGATTTTATGCACTATAACTGTGGTGATAACTTGGCAGCAAATACTTCTGCGCTGTGCTTACACGAACGTAGAAAGGTAACAAATAATTATGACAGAGTTGTCCATTAATATAGCAATGGAGATTGATTTCAGGATTTAGTAATTTATAGTGTGAAAATGCATCCAGTTAGCATGACAAAATCCCAAGCAAACCGACCTTAAAATTACTAAGTAGTAGCATTATATATTTGATGAACGAAATGTTCAAATTGTATAAGCAGATATATGTGAACACTTTGGGAGATAGCTGCTTTAAGTGGTTATTGTATTTTATCCAAGATTTAATGGTGTGTTTTGTTGTATATATATATACCTCTGTGGGTGGCTGACTGGTTTTTTATGCCGTTTTGATTTCATTGTACGAGAGCATGTATCTCAACATTTGCGTTTGGATTTTACATTGACCTTGTTGTGATTTTGCTGAATGGAATGTATGTTATACAGTGTTATTTATTTCTTAAGATCTGGGTGACCACATCGTGTGGGGCAACAAGCAACTGCAACATGCACAGTTGTAAAAATGCTTTTTTTAACCCCTCCCTCGATTTTTGTCAAATGCTGCAAAGCATCTCCAATCCTCATTGGCATTGTTTTGTAAATAATGATATGCATGACGTTAAGTTCAATTCCAAGCTGTGTCCTTTTTACCCCATTTTGGAAAGCAAAATATTGTCAGGTTGGTGCCATGTGGTACTTTTATTTTCTGTAAAATGTAACTGTTGCACTGATGTTTTTGTATAAAAAGGGACATCTTACTATTCCTGCTTTTATGTACTATATTCGGTGCTTTGGAATATATCGTTAGCTTCGAGTTTTGCAAGTCATAACTTGCCTTTTGAAGTAATTCAAAGAGTGTGTACTGAATATTTTGACATTTGGTTTGATTCGGTTAAGTAGCGGGCCACGTGTTCTCAGCTGCCTTAAGGAAAATTTCATGGGAAAAAATTTGTTTAATTGTGAAACGTTAAGTTAATTAGTTGTCAGAATCTGGGTCATCAATTTTCTACTCTGCTATGTCTACGCCAGATTTTAGGAACGTATATTCTACTATCGTTATCGTAACACAAAATTGGTATACATTTAGTGAAATTGCAAAATAGCTTTTTACACAGCTGTTATGTTTATGATAATGGGGGGCAGTTTACTACTGACACCAATATTATGTAATAAGAATTGTTTCTTATTACCAGTAAACTACTTCAAATTAATCTCAGTAAAAACTGATTCTACAAGAACATTTTTTTTTTTAGGCACTGGCGTATTTTGCTTAAGCCGAGTTTGCAGTGTGTCCTTTTTTCAGATACAGCTAGCGAGTTTTGCGTAGTTGACATTTCCCCTTCGGTTTTAAGAGTTGCGACACCCATTTTCCTGAGCACAACCAAGAAAAAAATGCATCACTTTTGTCCTGAACCAAATAAAACAACATATTTGTTACTTTTGTTTCTCCCTTATCGCTCCATAACCCATCCACTCTCTGGTTTTTGATGGCATCTACGTTTCTCATGTGATGTTGGTTAAAATGATGTTGAATAAACAAATTTCAACAACGTGTGTACAAGGTCTGGATTTGATAGGGTTCTACTTCGTTCATTTGTGTGTTGTTTGTACACTCTATTGGTGTTTAGGAAATTCTTTTAGTTGGTTATCAGTTCTGTCCCTGTTCGCTCTTATTTCTGTCTGTGCTTTGACATTTCTTCTTTGAATTGAAAAGGGTTGTGGCTGCCATGCAATGTATCAACAGTGAACATTACGTCTAACCAATAAGTAGTCATTTTTGTGTGAAGTTTCTAATTATATTTATTTTTATGTATTTTTCTTATGCTGATTTCTTCTTTTTTTATTTATTTATTTATTTTGAAAAGTTATTAATTTTTTCATTACTTTTGTCTTTATTCTATTATTTTAGTTTATTTAGTTGAATTGCATGAACATGGTAGCGATAGGAAATTATCCAGTGAAACGTGGCATACTAACCTAGTGATTACTTGTTGTCTCCAGTAACATAGTAATTGGTTGTTTGTTTTTTTTTATTTGTTTTTTTAATAATTGAGACAGCAGTACAGCTCTATGGTTTGTACATGCTTTTGTAGCTGGACGGGGTAGTAGTCTGTTTTATTGGAAAACATTATTTATTTTTCTTATAGTTGGGAGGAGTCTGGAAATACACAAGGATCGACTTTTTCTTTCGCAGGGGTAGTAAGGTGTTGGGGAAGAGGAGAGAGGGGACGTCGATGTTACGTGATAGTGAAGACAAGAATGTCACATTTATGTTTTTATAGAATGTTGTTAAAGACTGTTAGGTAACGTGGGTAAATGACGACTTATCTGAAGTATGGTAGGTTATTGTTATTGTGGGTGAATGAAGTTGTATGTGCAGATGGGAATGGAGTATATTGGAACTTAATCCTGGTCCTATGTCTATGTCCTACTGGAAGACGAACGTGATTGATGTTTTGCTTACCAATAATAGCCATAAGTGATAAGTGTCTGAAATTTAGAGAGAGGGAAGTAGGGCAGGGAAGGGAGGGCAATCACTTGTGTATGGGGCCAAATGACTTAATTGTTTACCTTGTGGTTGATGGGAATGGGGAAATGTAGATTGGGTCCAGTAGTAATTTACTGGTGGATAGGGCGTTTATCTAGTATGGGAGAGAAAGAAGGAACTGTATTATGGGTCCTGTCAAAGTGATTCGTAAATGTTTAGAATTTGACTCAAGGGTCCTGTGGTTTTTAGGACAAACGTGACTGGTACATTGTTTACCAATATTACAGGGCTGGGGCAAGTGATGGGTCAGACTGCAGCTGCTGCAGCTCGCAATCTTGCTTCCCGTACCATCTCACGCACATCCACCAGAAGCATAATGGGCCTTCACGGCATGGCACCTGGTAAGCAAGGGGGGCGATAGTACACCACTCGTATAGTCACATAAAAGCCTCTCTTTTCCAGCCTTGTTTGGATCACTTGAGGCGAAATTTCAGGTGTAAAGCTAACACATTTAAATGTGAAATTTAATTAACACAAAGTTTGTTTGTTTTTAAAATAAAGGAAAAGAGAGGCTGAGTAGGATTGTTCTTTTAATTTGATGGTATATTTTTCTTATTCTCCAGTTTTTGGTTATACTTTATTTTTTAATGGCTATTGTGGTGTCCCCTTGCTGTTTCTATTTTTAGTGCTGTGCGGTGAATTTTGGTCTTTCTGTGATCTGTTGTCATTTAATGGGTGCCACGGTGTTGTGAAGTTTTGATACTCTATATTATATCGTGGTGTATTGTTTTGAAGTAGTATAGATACTAGTCTATGATGATTCGTGACTTTACTTCTTTCTGATAATTCATTTTATTTGAGGGAATTTAGGTTCTTTTCAGACATTTCATTTGAGACATAGTTTTAGAAGGAGGGAGGGGAAAGTACATTTTGTCCGTTAATTTTGTCGTAAGGATTTTTTTGCTATGTTGTGCTTTCCAGAGAGAAGTACTGAAGTCACATGTGGGCTGTGTGTAGTTTTAGATAATTTCTTTTAAGTTCCAATTTGTTAATAATTATTTGAAGGGTGGCAATGGGATCAAGGGGGGCTTTCACTAGGTTTTATGCAAGTAGAGTAATAAGCTACTTCTTTTTCAGTGAGACAAGATTAGAAATAATATAGATCTGTTCTCATCTTCGTTCTAGGTTTCATTCTTATGCTTCCTGTGTGTTTGCTATCATTGTTTTCAAACATAAAAATTAAAAATTAAAATAAAAAATACTTATGCCTGACAATGTATGCTAGATGATCGACGTGAACTTTCTTCCTAACGTGTGTAATCCCGTTTTTGTGGAATTTCATTGTCTTTGTGTATGACATTTGATGCGTACTAGTTCTGTGGCATGTATTATTTTAGCCAATTTTGCTGCTTTGACTCTAGTGCTGGTTTTTTTGTACTGCACAGTCATGTAACTTTCGCAGGTTGAATTTTCTGTAGTGTCCAATCATTGCATACTGTGCCATTACGACTGGCTACTTGCCTGAGTTGGAATGTGTATTGTTTTAATGTGATGTATGCTTTTTCCTCGCTCGGACTTGATTCTGTAGTTGATAAACGGATGCAATGTGTACATTTTGTATCCGTAAGTGTTGTTGTAAGGTCTTGTATGCTTTAGTATTTTAATGCACTTGCAACAATTTCCCTGTTTTCTGCAATCATTGTTTATTGGAGCTGGTTTTTGAGATGTGCTCAGGCTGAGCATGTGTTGTTTGTATTTATTTCCTTTTCAATTGTGTAGAATTTATTGGGCACATCTCTAAAAACAGAACCTATGATGTGATTCGACAATGCATACTTTGTAGATTTATAATCACATGCAATTTAATTGTTAGTAATTAAATTGGTGCTGGGTTTTCTTTTAGAAAAAAAACAAGAAACTCATATCTGAGCCTTCGATTACATTTTCAAAACTGTTGCTAAAGTTAAACAAAGTTTATACTTATTCTTGACTTCAAATTCCTTTTTTAATCAGTCATTTTTTGGTATGATTTCTCCATTGTTCATATCAACTAGGCTCAGATATGAAGTACTATTTAACTCACCAATCATCTTAAATTAAAATGCATAATTATTATTATGTATTTTAATTTTAACATTTTTTATTCCTTGAACAAACGAAAGTATTCATTAAATCAACTGGTGAAAAGATTTATTTTAAATCATTTTATTAGGTAAAAATATTTTTAAACAGAGAATCCAATGCTTAACGTGTTTGTTACCAGTAGAAATATCTAAGTGGCGTGTTTGTGTGTCGCTTCTGCCTAATGTCCTGGGCCAAACTGCTATACTCTCCAACTTGTTCTTTACGTGATCAGTGTCTAGTTATTATAACAGTTAAGACTTGAAAATTAAACCTTAAAATCCTGGCATCTCTGCATGGTATATTACTGAAGAAGCTCCCCATTTCACTGCACACTTGCAAATGTCAGATTGCTTGCTTCGTAGTTTGTAGTTGTTCTTAGTTTTGGTCTAAATCGTAGTGGACAAAACCGTTTTTGACGTATTTGCATGAATGAACTGGTTTCGTTTTTCAGAAATGGATCTGTAGCCAGATATATTAGGTTGTTAATATTTTTCGGTGATGTTGTGCACATTTTGAGACTTTTTTTTTCTATTTTTTTTTCTTTTTCTTCTTATTTTCTTTTTTTTTTTTTACAATAAAAAATTGTTAATCGTCTGAGAGCTAGTGTCGATGCTTCAGTAGCTTTTTTTTTTGTGGTCAAGTTATATCCTTAATGTAGTGTAGAAGCCTATTTGTGTAGATTGTGTGTCTGTGAAAAATGGGGGAGACAGTAAACAGCCAGCACCAGGAAAGCAACATTACTTGTCCCTTCACTGGATAAAATGACTACGCGCAGCACTACACAAGCATCAGTCAGCTTGTACTTGTTCAAAAATGCAACCTTTAGTATCATAGTGTGTGGAAAAAAGGACATTACAATAGTAAAAGAATAGAAACGGCGAAAATAACATTGTTAAATCTTGCAGTCCGAGTCCATTTTACATCACCATACAAAAGCATTCTAAAAAAATCTCCGTTGTTGAATATCCTTCAGTAATAAAGTTTCTTCCAAATATGCCTATGACAGATGGAGAATTATTCTGACGAGAACACGCCGTCAATTGATTAATAGACAAAATGCTTTATGACAATTTTATTGTCTGTAATTTTAAAACAATATTCAGTTTAGCAAAATTAAATATTGATATACAATGAATTCAAGCCTTAATTGCCAGAGTGCGTATTGTCGGTCTGCCTTCCGTATAGTGTATGAAAATTTGTTCTAACCTAAAATCTAAATTCTAACATTGGAAACATAAGTAGGTTGAGAAAAAGTGGAAGAAACCCATCCAGGACATTTTGAAAGCTTATCACAAGAACAAGCCACTTTAAAATAGTATTTATAGCTACACATAATAGGTCTTTGAGGGAAAAATAGAGTTTTAAAAAAATCAGATTTAGATCCAGGAAGAGCAATTTTATTTGGATCTAAAAGTAAAAAGAAACATCTGTAATGTCTAACGGGCGGACAACACTATCTGTTTGTGTGCTAGGCTTTCCTGGTTACGGCATTATCCCGCACGAGGGGCTAACAGCAGCTGGCGCCCCCGCTGGCTCACGTGCCACCACATCCCCTCTATTCGCTGATTTTGGGACCGCTGCCGCGGCACCACTTGCACTTCATGCCGCGCGCAGCGAGTCTAGCTCGCTTCCTATGAACACGTCACCCCTTGTACGGGATGCATACGCCAGATCAAGCATTGGTGGGTTTGTCTTTTTCATTTGTCTAGTTTTTCCATACTTAGATCTAATAACATTTATTTTTCCTAATCAATGTTTTTGTTTTGTTTTTGTTTGCGATTTCTTTTTTTTTTCTTTTTTCTTTTATTTTACATAGTGTAGATTATTAGCAGTTGATTTTGTGTGATGAATCTATAGCTGTAGATAGATTCAACAGACGTTAATGTTATTTTGTATTCTGAAAGGCATCGAAATCAGAGCTGAGAGTTGTCTAGGCTTCTCTGGTGTGTTAAATGTGCCCAATTTAGGTTTATTGATTTTATGTAAGGAATAGCTGACCATAACATTGGTTTCAATTAGAATTGTTTCATTTAGAAATGAAAGCTTGACGCACTAAAACTGAAAATCAGTACCATGTATACGAATTGTTTCAAACATCTCATGCCATTGAGCAGCTGGTTTCGATGACTATTCAGAATTTAGTTACAACGTATAAAACGCTTGCTAGATTCTCTTAGATGTATGTATTCTAGAAATTTTGTCTTGCTCCCATGTAAAAAAAACAACACAACAAAACTGTAGTTATGGCTCATTGTTTATTTTATTAGTGGATCACTGTAGAATCGTTTGATTTCTAGCATTTTTTCACCTTTTTTTCATCGATATACTCATTGCGTGGGGGTAGACTTTAATCTTAATGAAGTTTTGTTTTTTCTTGTTTGTTTTAAAGAATGGAGACTTAACACGTGTTCTTTAGTTAGATTACACTTAATTGGTGACTAACGATTGTTTTGTTTAATGCCATGAATTAATTGTGTTGGGTTTGGAGGTTACGCTTCACTTGAACAACCTTTTTGCATGAACCACAAAATTAATGCACTTTTACAGTTTTAGCCTTAACAGATACATCTAGTCATGGCAGCCTTGACCGTTTTTCTAATATATATATATATATATATGTCCTGTTGTCCTTTGCACGCACGACATAAACCAAGGTGTACATGACGATTTTAATCACAACAAAAAGTCAGTCAACAACTTTCATTTGCAAAATCAAAAATTAAACTGCAGATACAATTTCAAGGACAGCACATGCCATAATACCAGTTTATATGTGAAGTACCAGTTTATACATGAAGCAAAACACGTGTCACTCGATACAAACCCGGTGTTCAATGTACATATTTGATCACCACCTTTTAAAACAACAAAATGCAGAGGCGTTTCACACGTTACTGCCTTACAGTTGTTAAAATTACTTAGTCATAAATGGAAGAGCAGTCGTACATATCTGTCATATCTGTGAAATTGATGCATACAAATTGATGCATACGCCATCATTTTCATATCCCTCGAACATGCTTGAATTAAAAATACTGTCAACTTGTAAAACAAATAAATCGCACAGTGTAAACGGTATACTGACTCGTAAGCGCTGTTATAATTTCTTGAAAAAATATTCACTTGAAACTTGGAACTTTGGCATTTTATATTCCAAAACATGATTTTATTATAAAGTTCAGCAAAAGGCTAAATTACCCAGGGAAAAAGGGTGGTCCTGATTTGGCTCAGAGGAGTCCGCTGGACCTAAAGCAATAAACAAGTAATGTAGGTGAAAAGGGAGAGGGGAGAGCTAAAGCTAAAAAAATAATGTTACAATATAGACCACCGGGTTTTTTTCTTATTTTGTTGTGTAAAATTACTAAACTGTGAAACACTTTAAATTTGTTGCATACTGTAGACAGTGAGGAAAGAAACAACACATACACAAACTCCAAGTTCAGAAAAAAATGTTTCGCACACACTCACGTATAAATCGTCACACTTAATTTAAGAACAATGCACATTTTCAGAAATAAACTATAGCTCTTTAAGAAACGGTTTATTCACCATTATTAATAATGTAAGCGCTATCTATCATGCATGACCACAATATGTCCTCACTCGCACCCTGCCTACAGCTGGGGCCACGATGCTGACCATGAGTACTGGACAGTCCTTCCCTACCATCGGGTCGCCCATCAGCAGCAGGCCAATGGGACCAGGCGGCAGCTCCAACGGCCTGGAACTCTATCAGCAAGACGCCCTCGGTTACCTCCAAGCGACAAGCCCACAGCCAACTACCCACCTCGGTCCAGCTGGACTACAACTTGGAGGAGCCCTTGGTCATCATCATGCTGGACTCCCTGTAAGTAAATCAGTGCTTTTATATGTCCTTTTCATTCTTAGTATTTTGTTATTATTAGTGAACACTTTTTTTTGTCACACTGGTAGTCAATATTCAGTTTATTTCATTACACGTCTGTTTTAATTACCTGATTGCCTTTTCTAGCCTTTTTGTTTTCACGGTTTCAAGATAGCTGAAACTAAAGGCGAACCTTAAATGCTTTAAGTTTAATGGAAAAGTGTAAGAGTAATTGTGAAAAACAATGCAGATTTGCAAGTAAAAGGCTACTTAATCATTTGATTCTTCTTGGAAAAAATTTGTATTTTGGATTTGTAAGCACGTCTAAGCATCTGTTGTGGCAGTATGCAATTTGTTCCGTTAAAGTATAAGCTGTCAAGAGTCTAGTGTAAATTAGTTTGTCAGTGTAAACTGGTCTTGCCTTTTGTTTCTAGATCTTGTAGTTGTAGACGTCCCGTTGTTTCCATTGAGTAAATGCTTTAGGAATTAGGGTATACTGTTAATGCACTATTTGTTTTTCTTTTAACTCGATAACCAGTGTATGTTCTAGTATTATATGCTTCATTTTCTGCAAAGTTTGGAGTCTTTAATTCAATGTTCACCGTGTGGACAAATGACTATGTTCATAGCATCAATGTAAGACTCCAGGGTTTGCAAATAATAGAGACCGAACGAGTTTTCATAACAGTATTTAAGTAGCTATCAGGATGCTTTGTTTAATTTATAAATAGAGTAATATTATGGTTATGCGAGCAATGTAAAATTACCTTCAGCTTGTTTTAATTTCCTTTGATGTAAGCCACTGTTATTTGCCATTGGACATTTCTAAACTTTTTTACACTAGTGAGTATCCTTCTTTAGAGTGGCTCATTGGGGGTTTCTTTTTACCTGCGTGTAGTTTATAGTCGCTGCACTTAATTTCAAGATGTCATTTTAGCCATTTCTTAAGTCATTTTAGAAGCTAGACCTCTTTATACTTTAACGCATTTTTGTGGCGAGTTCCCTCTTTATCTAGTCAGCATGCTGGAAATTGTAAATTCTGTAAATTTTTGTCCTGTTGGTTGTCTTTGTCTTGTTGTTTATTTAGAATAGATATGTTTATGACTGATCTGCTGAGATGAAGGTTGACAAGGTTCAGCAGCTTTTCGGTTCTAAAATAATTATAAATAACAAACAAAATTAAGTATTGGAAGCCGTTTTATGGTTTAAGACATTTCCAGTACTATATGTTATCTCAGAAACTTTTGCTATCTAACATGCTAATGAGCGATTACATTTGTTTAATCGTATAATCGTTTGTAAGTATTTTGCCGTTCAAAAATTGTTTTGGCTGTCGAAGGCGCTTTTGTGATCCATCAACTGAGCCTTGTTTCCACCATTCTCTGTTCACACAGATGCTTCCAAACATGCACCAGCCTGACGATGTGCGTGTCGTTCAGACAATGGCTGATGGCACTGTCGTTTATATGACTCTAGTACCAGGCAACAGAAATAAGGCACGGATTGTTGAGCTTCCACCTGATTCTTCATCCCATACCCCCGTAGTTAATGGTCACAGTGCTTCTGTCAGTGGCAAGGACAATGTAAGTACTGTGAGCAAACCATATCATGAAAACAAACAGCTCTGACAACAGAAAAAAAAAAGAAGGAACAGTTATAAGACCACAGGGTAAATGGCAATTTGCAAAATACAAAAGTAGTGATACAGTCTGTTTAATTACAAACATTCAGACTTAGAATGGAAGGAATGTTGATGCCCTATCTTAATTCCACTGCACTGCAATTATTAGTTTGAAATGAACGAAATTCAGTCCTGTTTTCCATAATACAAGGGAATAATAATACTAGGAAAAACATTTTCAGACTAAATGAATTATAAACTCTTTCCAAATTAATTAACTCCTGAAATTCGTTTTGAAATGGACAAAAGTCAGCCCTTTTTCCACTTGATAAATGAGTAAAGGGCAAACTCTGTCACATTTGACATTAACAAATGTAAAACGTTCTGAAGATTGCCACACAAGCGTACATTTGTATCATCTCCTCACGGGCATTATCGGCCAATTTATTTAAATTTAACAACACTCGCACCCCTTAAATTGAGCTTTGATGTACTCTTAAATGCAGTGTGATTCTTTTTATTTCTCTGTGATGGTAGTTCGTATTAGCACAATATTGTAAAAACTATTAGCTTTTATGGTTTATGAAATCAGAATCAGGCTGTTTGTTTTGTAGTTAGAATTTCTTTTGATTTCATTCTGTTTGTATCAAGTGGGTGTTATTTATCAATGTTATTACTTTTTAATCCAGTTCTTTATTGTGTGATTTCATTTTGCCTTTATTTTTTTCTTAACACCCAGTGCTAGTTACTTTGCATGAATATGTCCCTTCGAGCTTTTACCAACTGTCTGCTAGCTTCACAACTTTACATGACCTTTGCCAACCATAATTTATTGTATGTGGGGGTTCAGAGTAACATGACACTAACAATGCATGCATAATTTAAATTTATAAATTTATTGATGTGTTTATGTCTACAAAAAAACACTATGTAATGTCAACAAAGGATAGAAGGCAAATTTTAATGAAAAGTCGTGTTTAGTAAATCAGTTGTTTTGCACGTTATAATTGTGGTTTCATAACATTTGATTTTTATAGAATATTATAGAATAAAATTAATCTTTTGCACAGTATAGTCATAGTGTGAGAGTATTTGATTTTGTTAAATTGAAAGCAAACTTTATTTAATACACTTTGTGCTGAGGGACAGAGAGAATTTGAATAATGGAGGTAATGTTAATATTAGCCTTCTGAACCTTGACCAAGAAGTATCAGTAGGTTTATAAGCTATGTTTGATATCAAGCTTTGTTTGGATGTGTGGATATAAACATCTTTTTACATGAGGTTTTAAAACAATAGCTTTCTAAATTATGTCTGAAAACAAGCTTTGCTTGGCTGCAGTATGCAAGACATTTTTTGAAAATAACTGTTCTATGCATGTGATTTGATGCAGAAATTTGTGAATGTTTTAACCCCTTTTTCTTAAATTATTCCTTTTGAAATGTATCCGTTCCAACACGCAGCTTGCACATTGCACGTTTTTGTTTAAGTATATGGTCTTGTCATGTACAGGGACCACAGCTGATCCAGGCTTCTTTCCAAAATGGATATTGAGTGGTACCAGGCGTAGGAAACACAGGTACTATTATATATTGGCAATTACCATACTGGAATTTCCTTTTCTTAAACCCTTGTTATTCTAAACAATTGTTAGTGACAGCTGTGTTGGTAGTCATTAGTGGGGTGTTGTGAGGGCATGTAAACATTAGGGTAAATTCTGTATATGCATATGTAATTATGAGATCCACTGAGAAAAGGCCGATTTTTGGGGGGGTTTTTTGGGAAAAAAATAATAATCGATATTTGATGACAATAAATAATTATGCAATAATATTGTTTTATTTTGGGTAGTTTTATTTTGCTTTTGTATAACTTGGCTAGGTTTGTTTTCATTTCTGCATTTATATGCACATTTTGGTGTTTTGTGTGGTGCAGAACATTGTATTCTAATCAGTTTGTGTTGTTTGGTCTTGAAATGCTTTGAAAGTACTAATGTCCCATTTGATTTATGATTGCCTTTGAAAATACATGCATTTGTCATGTACCTCTTTGAAAATACATGCATATTATGTAATGTACCTCTTTATAAATGCATACGCGTTAAGTATCTGTACACGTAGATATTTCATAAGTATTCCTACACATGGTTACCAACTATTTATGGAACAATATATTGCCTCATTGGATACAATGTACTAGTTTTACATTGTTACACATTTTCTCAGAATTTACCCTATTCTTTGCATCAGAATTTTTACCAACCGTCGTTGGTTGTCGTGTCAATTTTCTCCATTTGTTTATTTTCCCTTTAAAACACTTGTATTACCTGCTTTTATTTCTTCTGTATTATTTTTTTTAATTGTTTTGTTTTGCATCGTGGCATGACTGTCTTAGAGATAACTACCTTAGTTTACTAACATTTGAAATCTGTTCTTATTCTGATCGTTCTTACTGTTTCAAGTTTCTGCATTGTTTTGTTTTCAGTCAAGCCTGACTGCATCTGTGCTGACGGGGAAGAAATTCTAAACAATTTTTGGCAAGGAAAATTTTACTGAAGGAAAAGCGGCAACGGAGAAATGAGAAAGAACTGCTTACATGGAGTGTTTATTTTTGGCATGTGTTCTAAATTGGAAACCACCACAAATTGGAAATGTGAACTAATTAGCGGTATTTTTGGCATATATACTTAATGGTAAACCACAACTTGTAATTGGGAACTAATTGAACGGTAAACCAAATTCTGACATCTCTTTTAACAAAGAGTATTTTGCAACTTAAAAAAAAACATTTTTGCAGTGGATCTTAGCCACTTGAGCATACTTAGTGGTAATTATCAGCCAGTTGACTGTAATTAAAATGATATAACTGTAGTTTATGTAACTTTTACTCTCGGTTTTTCAATTGAATAAAAACCAAATTTATAGAGTAGTTTCAATATATCGAGGTGTTGCACAAAACCTGTGATGTAGAGAATTTTAACTTTTTTTTTAATTAAGAAGAAGAAAAGACTAAGAAGAATGTAATGTGAATTGAGAGCTTTAGACTAAAGGTACAGGTATGGTTATAGGTTAAAATTAGTCCAGCTTAATGAAGGTTTTTCAGCCCTCACCGTGAAAGGAGGGTGTTAATAAATGAAAAGAAGGATCAAAGTTTTGTAAGGTTTATTCAGCTTGACTATACTTAGGTAAGAGTCGTTAAAACAAAAGAAATTAATTAATAATAGTTTACAACAATCAGAACATTAACTTTAATGAGAAGAGATAATGGGAAAAGTGATGTGTTAGATTTGGACAGCTTGATATTTTCTTTGATCCTGCATAACGTAATATTGTTTATTAATTATTCATTATATTTCATGATTCTGATTGTAAAGTTAACGGATTTGGATATTTGGAAGGTACAAATCAATATTTGAAGGTATTCTATTAAAAATTCTGCAATCATGTAAACGTTCAGTTTTTGAACCTGCTGGAAAAGATCTGACACCATGCTGCACATTGTTTCAATGCTGATGTTTGTTGGTGAATGCATGCGTTAAGAGAGTGTAATGCTTTAAGTGGGCTTTAAGTGTTGTTTTAGTTCATGCTGGGAAGCCATTGTTGAATTGTTTGAAAAGTAATGTTTAATCTTTTTGGGGTACATGTTTTTGCAACAATTTCGTGTGCGTATGTTTTTTTTTTCATTTTTTGTTTTTCAGTTTATTTATATGGTCGTTTTTGTATTTATAAAGTAATGCTGTAAATATACCCATTTACGCAGCAACATGTTTTTTCCCCGATTTCATGAAATTTTGTCTCGATGCTGCTATGAATTTTTTCTCAAATCTGGCATTGTTGGCACTGACTGACTGACTACTGTATGTAAGGAACTAAGGGTAAACGGATTAAACTGTTTATAGAGTGACAGCTTCATTTTTGAAAATTTAATTTGCTTGATTGATGTTCCTCGCTTGATCTTTGGTCACAAATGTTATTGGAGTAATTGAATTCACGTATCTTAGCGCTATTTGGTGAAATTCAATTGTTAGGTTTAATTAATTATGAATATAACCATGTTGGGACTAGCTCCGAAGATTAGCAATTTAATGTTCGGAGTCACCAAGTTGATTTTATAAGTTTTAAGAAACGTTTGGCCGGTGTCCTGGGAAAGAATATATGAACGGCGAGGAAGAGGACACAAACTTCCATTTTTGGTGACAACATTGGGTAGAACCCAACTTTCTGAAAGATATTTTTAAAGCATGACATATTTTAAAATTGCAGTCTATGTGAGAACATTATGTCAGATGACTGCACTATGACGAGAATAAAACAGTTATTAAAATAAACACCAGAGAAGTACATAATTTTGTGTTAAACACAGGGAGTAATTTCTTTAAAGTCTTGCTTGAGGAACGTTTTTAATGGAAGACGGTAAAACCTAAAGGGTGCAGTCCTCCGAAGGTTACTTAGAAAATTACAGGAATATCTTTCACCCCTCCTTTGCTGACAGTGGTTTGAGTTTGTGCAATTTTGCCATAGATACACAATTCGCCGCCGAGATTTTAATACTTTCTTAACTCAAATCATAATTGCTGATGAGTTCTAATTAGTATTTCCTGGCGGCGACCTCGTTGCTTCATCAGGGCAGTGACTGGGCTTGTTGGAAATTAAGTAATTGATTTTTGACAAAATGAATAACATAAGAGTGTGTGTTTGTTGATGTGGTTTCTTTTTGTGAATAATTATGTGTTGTGCATCTCGTGACATTTAGTCATGTCACACTAATTACGTTGTTGTGAGCTGCTGCAATGTTGCATTCGTAATTTCTCTGTGCGAGACTCACGTCCATGTTTGCGTGTTTCTCAGTGTGGTTTTTGTGTGTTCGAATGTGTAAGTGTATTGTTTTTATGAAGGGAATGAAATGTTTCAGATACTGTATAAATAGTATCCCCACTTTCTGGAAATTTCGTGCTTTAAATTCCCATTGTCGCTGTCTTTCTCCTTTGTTCTTTCTCATTCACACTCTATCAATCTACTGTACTATCTTCTTCGCTAGATCAGTCACGTACCTTTTTTCTTGAAAACTCTTCCAAAACTCCTCATTTGTGTATGACATCTGTTGGGTCAGCTTGGGAATATTGGATGCTTTCTGCCAAATGGTCACTAGGGCTTCCTATCATATTATTATTTAGTAATTTAGGCAGTTTATATGTATGTGTTTTGTTGATATTTTATAATGATGTTTGTATTCTATTTTGTTTTTGTAAACGGGGGTTCTATAAATTAAATATTAGCCTCAGCGTCCACTGGGTGGGACGCCTTTTTTATAAAGTGACCAGCTGGTGGAGTGCCTTCAGTGTTACCACTAGGGTTGTTTCAGCAGATCTATTATACGAACAGGGGTGAGTCCTCTTTCAACCAAGTTGTCCTGATTTTATGTTCCTGATTCGGCTCTTTGCAGTCCTCTGGACCCTGTAAGCAATGAATAACTAACTAAAGAACTAAAGAAGTTTTCCTTTTTAAAAAAAATAGTTTCTATCAAATGTACATGATTTTTTATAGGCTTGGGTTTTCAATTGTTAATTACTAGTTAGTCATTGTTTATATGGTACAAGGACTTTTGTTTTTCATCCTTTAATGGACTAAGTGTATGGTTCAGAATGTAATTTAAAACAGTTTTGAATTTTTTAGTAAAGTTAATGTTAATTTTAAAATACATGACAGACATTCCCATAGTAATGAATTTGGTGAGGTTAAAATGTAATCTCTGTATTAGTTAATTTCTAAGTAATTTTTAAGTTAGTCAATTAAAATAATGGAATTCCTTTTGAAAACAAGCTGTATGTGTGCATGCTTGCACGAGTTTGAGTGTGTGTGTGTGTGTGCGCGCATTAATGTGCTTATGTCGCTGAAATAATTTCTGTCTCTGTTGCAGATCACAAAAAATTGTACATATTGACTCCTGTGACCTGTTTTTTGGGTGCACTTTTTGAGTGTTTTCATTTTATATTTTGGGCGACTGGTTTCTTAAAATCATCTTCATGTAACTCATATTGTATCTAAAGACACTTTTTGTGTCATTTCATATTCTATTATTAATGAATGAATTGTTATGAACGTTGGCCTATTTATACTGCTTTCTGGTTGTTTCTTACGATATCTGTCTCTGTTTTTATCAACTTGTATCTTTATATATAAATATATACCCTTCTGGAATGTAAGGCTAAACAATTTACATGTGTAATTTAAAACCCGTTGGTTTGGTTCTTATTTTTGCATTGGTTTGTTTAACGTTCCTAGAGCAATACGAACAAAAATTGCTGTTTTTACAATTGATATTTGAATTTTTACAACTTTTAACTATTGGAGAATTTGTCTTTTGACAAGTTTTAGGCTCTAGTTTTAAAGATAATATTAATTAAGTGTTTGACAGTTTTATTTTTGGTGGTGGGAATATCCCTGTATATGTTTAAATTATCTGTTTAAATTTATTTGACTTAAGGAAAGTCTGAAGATTTTTTTCTCCGTAAATATTTTTATGCCTATTTTTGTTACATTGAATTCTTCCACATTTATGTTATGGAATTTTGTGTGAAATGTCAAGCAGTACCACTATTTTGTTGTTTGTTTTACTGATTTGGTTTACATCTGAATTGTGTTTTCTTTAATGTCAACTTGACACCACATGCACACTCTGTGGATTGGACTATGTATACTGTATATAATATGTGGTTTTCAAACAATGTTCATTTAACTATCCATATGTATAAAACACAATTTCTACTTTGATGTTTGTGTGATTTCATATTGGAAAAAAAATATCATCCATACTTTTCTTTCTATATTCCACATCATAATTATTAATGTATTCATGTAATATCGTTGTATCACGAAATCCATGTTTATTGAACACGTTTTTGCTATTTTCTTTTATACTGTTTTCTCCTGGAATAAAGGCAGATGTCTTGGCTTTAGTGGGGTAGAAAAGGGAACATTTTGTTAACAAAACAGTTTAGAAAATTATGTTTAATACTCGTTATTACTTCTAGCATTGGGGTTAACCTAAGATTTGCTATTCTGCTGGCATTATATTTCTGCAATTTGTTCTCTTTTCTCCTTTCAATAAAGCTTCCTCAGTTTGCAAGGATAAAAATCTAAACTGGATCAATTTTATTGTTTTAGTGTCATTCTTATTTTACACAACTTCCATGTTTCTATTGATTCGAATGCTTTGTTCTTATTTACTGTCTCTCCTACTTAATTTTACCATGTCTTTTAATCAACTATACAATAGATGAGGACCTAGCACAACACCTTGTAAATGCCCTTGCGATCCATTCCACTTGAAGGTCAACACCCATCTTTTCCCTCTTTCTTTGAGGTGCCCAATTTCTTTATCTGGGTTTGTGATCCACCAGAATCACTATGCAAATTTCTTACAGTTTTTCTATAGTCGACCACTCAAACAAGGCTTCCATAGTTTGTTGCTGTTACTATACTTCTGTATTTTTGTTCCCTTTGTGAAGTACACTTGGTCACATACATCTAAGCCTTTACCTCTTTGCTGAGTACTCACAACCATTAAACAAGTAGTTTTAGTTGATAGATTTGCTATGGTTTGTCTTAACGAAAGAGAATGACTATTTTAACGTCTCTCTTAAATGGATTATACAAACGTAAATTGTTCTGAAGGATGTAAGATTAATTCAAAATTTTGTTCATTTTCTTCATAGGGCACCATCCATTGTCATACCTTCCGATGTTCTTTGTAAATAGCTGTATGTTCTGACTGATCACAACTGTATCGTGTGTGCATTCAGTAATCATGTGTGTAACTTTTTTTGTTGTTGATGCTCCTGTTTTATATGCTGTTGGATCATGATGATTTTTGACAAAACAATACCATTTTTTGTCACATGGCTTGTGTTCCTTTTCTTCATTCATCCCACAACGATTTCTCATGTTTTATTTGTTAATCACCCAATGATAATAATATCTATTGTGGTGTGAATTTCATTTGCTGATTCAACGAACGATTCTGATTCCTTTTTTCCTTCCCCTTTGGTTCTTCTTTACAGTAGTTAATACATACCGATAAACTAGAATTTGGACGACCTCTCATTAAAAGATTAAATTTAGTGGCTGAGTTTTATCAATTGGAATAATACAGCAAATCTTTCTTTTACTGCGAATTATAGTTTTAAATGAGCGTATTAAACCGGTCTTGTTGACAGCTTGGATTATTATGTAACACCCTACCTCTCTTTGAGTTCTTTTTTAAAATGTTAAATTGAATTGATTTCACAAAGAATAAAAGCTGTGATGTAGTATATAGAATCAAGTAATAGGTATAGTTTCTATTTAAACTATTCTTTCATGTGTAAATATTCATTTAACTTGTACACACTACTACGTTTTAATTTGCCGTGTTGGCTGTTGCTTGTGTTTGAGGGATATTAATAACTTAAGAGATAGTAGTGTAATTTTTATTTTCAAAACTCAAGAGGTCATAATAAATAATAATTTATAGTGGGATGCATAGGTTAATTTTTGTAGCATAGTTTATTAAGTTAAAAAAAAAAAGATGGGAGACTGAAGATTGTGTGCTGCGTCATTAGACGTTTTTCTTTTTTTTCATTGTCAGAAGAAACTGTTTTCAAACCCAGATGGAACACGAAATTTATGTTAGAAAACTGGAACAATTGTGAAACATTCCATATAGTGAGATAGTCAAACTATCATTACCCCTGTACACCTTTCTAAAGTGCTGTTTGTTCATGTCTTTTGCTGTATGTAGCCACAAACACTCTTTAAGCGCATGTATTCTTGAGGGGACAGGGTGTTGATCCAATAAATATCTCTTTTAACATTTGCTTTGATAGGCAGATGAAGTGAACTTGTGTGGTTATGGGCATTCCTTTTTTAAGTGTACAGACGGTTTGGGTGCAAAGTTAAAAAGTTTAATTATTGTGGATTTGTAATGACAAAGACTGAGGATCCTTTCATCTCCCAAATGGATTATAACTTGGATTGGGGATTTTATTCGTCCCCGTTTATTTATTTTTTTTTTAAAATAAAATAAATAGTATCCCAAGTTTCTGGAAATTTAGTGCTTTAAATTCCCACTGTCACTGTCTTACTCATTTGTTCTTTCTCATTCCTACTCTGTTCTATCAATCTACTATACTATCTTCTTCTTCGCTAGACCAGTCACCTACCTTTTTTCTTGAAAACTCTTCCGGGACAAAACTCATTTGTGTGTGAGGTCTGTTGGATCAGCTTGGGAATATTGGATGCTTTCTGCCAAATGGTCACTGGGGCTTCTTATGATGTTATTATTTGGCATTTTATATGTATGTTTTGTTGATATTTTGTAATGATGTTTGTATTCTATTTTGTTTTTGTAAACGGGGGTTCGATAAATTAGAGTATAGCCTCAGCGTCCCCTGCGTGGGATGTCTTTATTGTAAAGTGACCGGCTGGTGGAGTGCCTTCAGTGTTACCACTAGGGTTGTTTCGGCAGATCTTTTATGAGGATCAGGGGGGGTGAGTCCTCTTTCAGCAGTTGTGGTCTTGATTTTGTGGATTTGATTCGGCACTTTGCAGTCCGCTGGACCCTGTAAGCAATGAATAACTAACAAACTCGTGCGTGCGAAATTCTGGTTTTACATTCCCCGCAAGAGCAGCAACATCCAAAAAAAGGGAAAATTAGACATGAACGTCAGGGTCTTGAAAGTCCGTGCTATGGAATGTATGCATGCACATACTATACTTAGGTTTGTGCTCTTGTTCGAAGGAATAGGTTACACTAGTATTACAGTGTTTCCCTATCCTATATCAGGTCGCCACAACGGAGCTTTGATAGTGGTGATTTTATTGTGGTTAAGTAGGGATTTTCTACATTCTGAACATTATGTTGATTGTCGACAGAAAAGGCTAGCTATTTATTTCTCTTAACCTGCTAACTTAACGCTATTTTTAAATATGTCGACCATTTCCAAGCATAACCAAAATGTATAGGAACATTTACTTTGTACTAAAACTCTTTTCAGATTTCATTTGTGTATTGCATATAAATATTGGTTGAATATTAGGTGGTTCTTTTTATCGATTTAAAAGAATTTGGACAAATATTAGTTTTATGAACATAACTGCTTTTGCGTTTATGGTGCTGTAGATTTTAGAAACCAATATTTTGTTTGGGGAGGGATCTGGCATTATGTAATTTTGTAATGAACTACGCAAAACCACATGATGACTATACTAGTAAGGCCACATGCCATGGATATTTTATTTTTTCTTCAGTCCATTGAGATCTCATGTTTTTTGTGGTGTTTCTTTTTTTGTCTATGTGACATTATGTTGGTTTTATTCTGTACTGTTCCTTTTGTGTGTCTGTATATGTGTGTGACATTTTAGTTTCAATTCTGTCTTGTTATAAAATCGTTCCCTTTATCTCAGGAATGAAAATGCTGGTTTTTGTGCTTTTCAATTTGTTTCTCCCCTTGCTCCAGCTGATGATAACATGTTGCTTCTTTAAAAATACAAAGAGACGTTTGGTCATACCATACTTGTAGCTCCAAGTGTACATACTGATGCTGAGACTAATTTAAATGTAATCTTAAATGTTTTTGATCAATGAAACCAGAATTGTGGAACGCAAAATCATCATAGCTGATTGGTAAATACTGAATAGCCGAATTAACATAGAAACGTCATCCTAGTTTCTTTTTTGTTTTTCAAATGAATTTGAAGGCAACTGTCGATTCAGTAGAATAGTATTATTGCTCTATTCTGCATATTCATAATAATATTCATAATAATAATAATAATAATAATAATAATAATAATTTATATAGAATATTATTATTAACTTAAAAATGAAAGTAGTCTATTCTGAATGTTACAACTCTTTTAAGAACAAAGTGCGATTTTGTATCTCAATGTTTTGCACGAAATACATATGGTTAACCAAAGAACATAAGTTACACTATTATAAATAAGGACGTGTGCACATAAATGTACATCTGACTAAAATACAACACAAATTCGGTGAAAATCGGGTATTCCTTAACAGCTATGACTACGGTTAAAAGTTTAAAAACAAGTCATTGGCTATGGAGAACATGTTCTAACATTTGCTGATTGTTTTAAATGGCTACATTATTATTTTAGGTTAGAACAATTACAAAATTACTCGTATGGGGTGTTATACAACTCATTCAAACGTTAGAGAACGTGCGAAGAGCGAAACAAACGTTGCATTGTATTCCATCCATGTTGTTTTGTATCGTTACTAAAGCTGTGATGTTTGGTAGAGCGTAGTGTGGACTTGACTCGTTATATATAAATATATATATATATTATCTCTCTATCTTTTCATTTGTGTAATTGTTAATTTTATTGCACACAAATGTTTAATTTAAACTCACAAGCTTTACAAGTCAGTTTTGCGCATCAAACTAGTTGTTTCACTCCCTCACCTTTTTAAATATATGTGAACATGACCGAAAATGAAGTTTGTGTAGTGAATTACACTTATGGTGTGTTAGACCATTAGAATATAGCAGTAGGTGTATTGCTATTATTATTTACCTTTAGTATTTGATCATGATGTAGCTTAGAATACAATATTTAACACCTATGCAAGTAGGTTTTTCCAATTCGCTGGTATCCCTAATGATAATGAGTGTATTAATGCATGCACTTGCCAGCATCGCGTGACTCATGCAATTTAAGATAAAGATCTTGCATTGAAATGGGTTGAGAAAAAAAATTGGTAGAACTATAACAAAATGCTTTGATGATCTAGAGGAAGACAAATTGAACTAAATCTTGTAAACCTAGAAAATTAAATAGAATTCTTCAATAGACATATTTGCATTGAAATACTTTCTTGGAAACGTTTGATTTAGAAGTATATCCATTGTGAAAATTTGAATTGGAATATTAAATACATTGATAGTGATGCCTATATTTGAAGGCTGTTGGATTTGGGTGCTTAATGATTTCGTGTAATCACTCCAAATTGAGCAGCCGAATGTTCAGCACAACTTAGATTTTAAAACAAAACAAAAACATCAATGAGAAAAAGAACATTACTTGCTTAATAACTCTTTCAACATTTTACATCTAGAGGGAACAGGAAATGCCCATTTTGTGTTATTGAAATTTGTTTTCCCAACATGGCTTTTCAGTATAAATTTATTAATCATAAATTGCATGTGTTTTTTAATACCGGAGATATTTTTTGTTACCCCGCCAGGACCAAAAAAAAACTTATGTTTGCGATTGTCCAGTGTCTTTTTTTTCTCTCTCTATGAAATGTTTTGTGCGAGTTTTCTTGGTGATCATACTTATTGTTGCAAAATGCGTCGTTAACTTATTAATATCCATGCTGTAGAGTAGTAGTGATTACTGGTTTAGTAACAATAATGAATTGATGATGATTTTTTTTTTAAATTGTGACAAGCACACAACCAATGGTCCACAACAAACTCAGAAACACTTCTGATGTGCCAAACTTTGTTTTTTTACACTTCACCATTACGGCTCTTTGGAAGAACAAAACTAGCAACCACAAAGAGCGGTCAGCATGTTTTCTTATTGTTAGCCATTTTTAGAAGGATGTTGTCTGCTGTCATTGTGTTGAAAAACTTTCTTGTTTGCGCATGCGCGTTGGTGTCGTTATCCAACATGCCTGGTTCTGCCGTCATGACGTCCAAGACTTGCGATACGTTTTGTATGTCACGTGTAAATACCGACTTGAACATTTTCTTCGTGGGTGACTTTCATTTTTACCAAGGTGTTTTTGATCACCCATCAGTTTTGCACGTGCTCCATGATTTCTGTGTCCATGTACATAATTGTACTAGCTATGATCAGCCCTAAGGATTTGTCTTGCTTTGTGCTCTGTCCTCTTTCAATATATGCCCCCCCTCTCTTTTTGTCAATCTGTCATATTGTGGAGCTACAAAGGCTCATTTCGTTTCAACTGGTTATGAGTTTTGTCATGTGCACATCTGTTCTTTTTTGAAAATAAAACGGTTGAAATGCAACGTTGGAGACTCTCTTATGTTTGTGACTGACAACTTCCCTCTCTCTCTCTCTCTCTCTCTCTCTCTCTCTCTCTCTCTCTCTCTCTCTCGCACTCTCTCTCTCTCTCTCTCTCTCTCTCTCTCTCTCTCTCTCTCTCTCTCTCTCTCTCTCTCTATCTCTCTGTATTTCTTCTAAGACATGGCAGGTGCTATCGATCATCACAAACGTTAGTATAATCTTAAAATGTCAAAACATTTTTGAGGAAAATAAATAATAGATTAACAGGATGACAACAGATACTCACAGTTGCACAACTGTTACTCACAAGTGCTTAAGTGATATACATAATGCCCGAGGAAAAGATTAGAAATAAGTCGATCAACCGCAACATTTGGAAGAACGAAGACATGCACAGTAGTGTTAAAACGGTTTCTCCTGTACTGAGAGAGTATGATGATGTCAAAAACTTAGGAACACTTTTAATATTAAAAAAAAACCACCACCTCGCATGTGCTAACATTCGCATTACTTCGGGGTAGTTGACAACAAACTAAGAAAAATAAATATTTATAACATATTCAGATCTGCTTCCCATGATTTGAACACTGTAAGAACTTCACATGTTCTAAGATGTAAAGTGTGTCTTTGCCCTAGATTAAAATACACCCTTTCCCCTCCTCCCCTCCTCTCCCCTCCTCTCCCACTTCCTATCCCCATTCCCGTTTCCAGCGCAATAAAATTACAAAACTAAACATGCGTAATTGACGTAAGAGATTATATTTTGTTATTTGCTGATATATTGTGTTGTGGCTGATGTTTGTGAAATGTCGTGCCGAGCATTATTTTGAACGGATCGCCTGCTTTAAGCGGCGTATGTATTGCTATAAATATGTTACCGGCGATGTGTGAAATCCGGCATTCTATAGAATGCCTAGATAGAATGCCTAGGTAAAGTATAGAATGCACCATCAGGGCACAATATCGGGATTTCACACTTCGCCGGTAATATACATTTTTCTTAGTTTGTTGTCAACTACCCCGAAGTAATGCGAATGTTAGCACATGCGAGGTGGGTTTTAAAACAACAAAAAAAGTGTTCCGAAGTTTTTGACATCATCATACTTTCTCAGTACAGGAGAAACCGTTTTAACACTACTGTGCATGTCTTCGTTCTTCCAAATGTTGTGGTTGATCGAAGCCCTGTGCCATTATTGGGGACATTAATAGATTTTTAAAGTCGTTTAAACGTTAATCGGGGAGCCTTCTCGTTATATAGAATAATAAACTCTTCTGTGATTATTCTACTTAGTGTTAAAGTTGGAAAAAATTCACATAGACTCACTTTAAATTCATTAGAGTTATAATAATAATAATAATAATAATAATAATAATAATAATAATAATAATAATAATAATAATAATAATAATAATAATAATACAGTACATTTGTATCGCGCGGTACCTCGCAAACGGTAAGGAAAGCGAGCTCGCCGCGCTTGACAACACACGTGCAATCACACACACACACACCCACACACACCCACACACACACACACTCACACAGAACAGGTATACACTTATCAAATGGTTAAATAATTACAGTAAAACATGGCCATGCAAAACAACAGATAATATGAATACCAAGAACCGAGCCGGTGCCGCCACCATCCATGAACAGATGACGTGACTTGGTAAAAGATTACATATGGGGATGCAAGGGAGGAGGAGTGAAAATGATTTAGTTTGCATGTTAAAAAGGTGGGTCTTTAATTGGCGCTTGAAGGAAGAAAGTGATGGAGCATGTCGGAGTTGCATCGGTAGTGAGTTCCAGGCAGTTGCAGCAGAGAAAGAGAAAGATCGTTCACCATAGGTCTTTGAGTGAACACGGGGGATAGAAAACTGTCTTGTATCAGAAGAAGAGCGGGGTTGTCTTGCAGGAGAGTAGACAGAGAGAAGGTCAGTAAAGTATGAAGGGGCAGAACCAGTGAAGAATTTGAAAATAATAATGATAATGATAATGTTTTGCTCCCTAAAAAAGATGAACAAACGAGGTTAAATAAAATCTAAATACAAAGGCATGCAAACTATTACTTAAATTATTAACAACATTATCACAACAAACTGTTGTTTTTCTTTTAAATGGTCTTGTGCGATTCTTACAGAATCGTGCAAAAGTAACCAAGGGAGGTAATATTTTACGAGTTTGTGTTCGAGTTTCAAGTTAAGTAGCGGTTATCACCCTTGCATAGTGAACACGCAAAGTTCTGTTTCAGTCGCCGCGAAGTTTCTTTTTTTGCTCTGAAAAAGACGTTTGTGTACCTATTTTGAAATTTGATAATGTTGTCCTTACCAAAAAGAATGCAAAAAATGTTTTCTTTATTTATTTTATTTCTTACTTTCATTCAGTAACCTGTTAGAAAGACATGTGGATACTAACACAAAGTTTTCGCCTCTTCAGTCTGTATACCGCTATTATCAAATGCCCAGCGCCGCCCATTTTGATGTGGTTAATTGTTGCTGCTGTAGTTGTTGTTTGTTTGTTTTGGTGTGTGTGTGTGCGTGCGTACGTGGGTGTGTGGTGTGCGTGTGTGTGTGCGTGTGTGGGTGTAGGTGGGTGGGTGTGTGTGTGTGTGTGTGTGTGTGTGTGTGTGTGTGTGTGTGTGTGTGTGTGTGTGTGTGTGTGTGTGTGTGTGACCAATTGTACATGCATCAAGTCAGTTTTGATGTGAGTGGCTAGTTCTTGTTTTATTTGCAGGAGGAACCTTACCTGTCTTTTTATAAACCTTTATGCAAAATGTTCTGCTATTGTAAATTTAATCATCAGATCGAGTCTGCAGAGAAGATGTGTGTGGGGAGGGGGGGGGCGGAGGGGGAGGGCTAAAAGAGGACTTTTAGCACAAAACAATATTGTTTTCAGTCCTCAAAATAATGCCCATAATGTACCAGATTGCACAGATTTTAACCATAATTTTCACATTTTTCGGGGGGGGGGGGAGGGGGGAGAGAGGAGAGGTGGGAGTGTAGGGGGGAGAGGGGGCATGCCCCCGGACCCTCTTAGTTCCCTAAAATCCGCCCCTGTTTATCAAGTCTTTATTTCAAGTAATTGTCCATTGCCTTCCGTACAACTTTTATCAAAGTAGTACGACATCTACTAT
Source organism: Oncomelania hupensis (assembly GCA_036898135.1). Lineage (NCBI taxonomy): Eukaryota > Metazoa > Mollusca > Gastropoda > Littorinimorpha > Pomatiopsidae > Oncomelania > Oncomelania hupensis. The sequence goes on from CM072521.1 coordinate 47,882,184, forward strand.
TAACGTTAGTAAGGACTAGATCATTGTGGTCGATTGTAATCTTGAGTCTGAAGTTGAGATGCCTGCATCGTTTTCATCTTGGCCGTGGGCGCAAGCCATGTTTACCGGTTCCGACATCATTTGGCACTTGACCAGAGACCTTAGATACAGTCATTGCAGTATATACGGTCTTTGATTCGACTATTAGAAATCTCATATGGATCAAACTAAGAAGCTAATTATTTCTATATCGATTGTGTAACAAATCACTAATCGCTAAGTAGCGCCCCCCCCCCCCTTTTCCCTCTCTCCCCTACCCTCAAACAAAAACAAGGGAACAAAGTTTTTGTTTTAAAAATTAGCCTAGTACATTGTGCTCTCCCTAATCGTAAAGACCGTTGCAATAATAGCCAACACTTCGGCAATGTACCATATCCAGATCCAGAATGTGCCCGGAGGCTGCAAGTTGAATTACAATAGATCCTGTTTTAGCCAGAGCCTGTAATCGATACTTACTGCTAGATATGTGCGCTGTATAAATCCTTGATGGTAATAATAATAATGGAATATTTTAACTAAAAATGTTCTGTATGATCCAAGCTTCAAAGGTGAACCTAAACATATTAATTAGAATCTGATACAGTTTCAGATTCATTATGCTTTGTTAACAAAACTTTCAATTGTAATGTGTCTAGGCAACACTGTCCCTAATACTGAAAACAAACCTAGGCTTAAGTTTTTGGGACATCAAGAAAGAGACTAAAAGTTACAGAAGCAACGTTGAATGTTACTATTCATGCCATGGATGCCCTAATTTTTCTATTTTTCCTATACTATCCTATCCCGTAACTCGGAGGTCGTAGGGGCACCACAGATGATCGTTTAACCCGCGTACTCCATCTTTCCCTGTCCTCAGCAATTCTGATGGCTTCGCTCAGTGTCAAACCAGTCCATTCTCGAATGTTGTCCTCCCACCTCTTTTTCGGTCTCCCTCTTCTTCTACCTCCTTGCACTGTGCCTTGCAGGATGGTCTTTGCAAGACCTGATGATCTGGTGACGTGGCCATACCATCGGAGTTTCCGTTTTATCACCCTTGTGAGCAGGTCATTGTGCTGTCCAATGGCTTGTGTGATGGTCCGTCGGACTTCGTCGTTGGTTGTGTGCTGGGTATAGGAAATGCCCAGAAGTCTTCTGTAGCACCTCATCTCCATGCTTTGTATTCTTCGTTGGAGATCTGCTGTGAGGGTCCATGTTTCGCAAGCATATAGGAAGATGGAGATGACAAGGGAGCGCAGCACCCTTACCTTGGAATGTAGACTGATGGTCCTGTCTTTCCAAATTGGCTGCAACCTCTCCAGGGCAGCAGTTGTTTGTGCGATCCTGGAGAGGACTTCCTGTCGGGACCCATTGTCTCAATGGCTCCTAAATATTTGAAACTATACACTGTGTTGAGGGATTGGCCTTGGACTTTGATGTCCGTGTTGATGCCATTGTTGTTGGTCATCATTTTGGTCTTCTCTGCACTTATTTCCATTCCATAGGCTTTGGAGGTGGTGTCAAGCCTCTGTACCAGCTGTTCAAGCTCTTGCTCCTCTCCAGCCAATCTATCAATGTCATCCGCAAAACGAAGGTTGGAGATTGCTCTTCCCCCTATGCTGACTGTGCCTTCGTGATCTGCAAGGGCATCTGACATTATGCGCTCTAGGAAGATGTTGAAGAGTGTTGGAGAGAGTAGGCATCCCTGACGCACACCGATTTTTGTTCTGAACCAGTTTCCGATTGCGCTGTTGTGGAGGACTACACTGGTAGCCTTGTCATACAGGCTTTTGATGACTTCAATCATTTTAGGGCTGATGTTGTCACTCATGGTTGCCCACAGAGCTGCATGCCAAACTCGGTCAAACGCCTTTTTGAAGTCTACGAACATATGATATAGATGTTGTTGGTGCTGTAGGTATTTCTCGCAGATTATTCTAAGGTTAAAAATCCGTTCAGTGGTACTTCGCCCTGCCCTGAATCCTGCTTGTTCTTCAGCTATGATTTGTTCAGCTAGGGGTTTCAACCTGTTGAGTATCATTTTCAGGAGGACCTTGCTGGGATGGCTGATGAGGCTGATGGTGCGGTAATTTTTACATTCCGGAAGGTTACCTTTTTTTGGGAAGAGTGATGACAAGCGACTGGGTCAATGGTGTAGGCCACTCCCCACTCTGCCAGATCTTGTTACAGATAATGGTGAGTGCGTCAATCATCTCTTCTCCTCCTGCTTGAAGCAGTTCCGCGCGTATGTTGTCCACTCCCGCTGACTTCCCCTTCTTCAGCGATTGCACTGCTGCCTCAACTTCTCGGAGAATTGGGAGGATTTCTCCTTCTTCTCTGTTCTCTGGACATGCTAGAACTGATGGGTCTCCGTTTGGTATGTGGTTGTAAAGGTCAGAGCAGTACTCTGTCCATCTGTCCAAGACTTCTTGTTCTTCTGTAAGGCATATGCCAGACTTGCTTTGGATCGTGGAGACCTTGGACTGTTTAACACTTGTCAGCCGCTTCACAGTCTGGTAGGCCTTCTTGATGTTGTTCTTGTTCAGACTGTTCTCTATTTCCTGGCATTGATCTTCAATCCAGTTCTCCTTTGCTGATGTCATTGTTGATTTTTCGGTATGCATCATCTCCCTGTGAGGTGTTCTTTTTCTTTTTCATCTCTCTTCGTTTATCACACAGGTCCAAAAGTTCAGGTGTGATCCACAGCTTCTTCTTCGGCCAGTGCATTCCAAGGATCTCCGTGGCAGCATCTGTCACAGCTATTTTTGGCTGCCCAAAATGTTATTTCATAATGAGAAAGTAAATAAAGCTTAAGTACCAACTACTATGTAAGCCCTAGCAACAGTTTTCATTGGGAAAATAAGTTATAAATGTATATAGTGTTATGTAATGTAATATATCTTTGTGTACTAATTGAATGCCTGTTTGTTTGTTTTTTAAATATTTTAATTAACTAGTTACTGGCAAACCATCGTGTTGACTGACGACGAAACTGGGGATCAAGTGAAAATTACTTTGTCCCTGCCAGACATTCACAGAGTGAGGAGTGGTAAGTAGAACCATATTTGATCATAATTGAAATCACAATTTAGATACGTACTGCATTGCATTGACTTGCATGCCATTGCCAAATAAATTTTATAAAATTGCTATTTCCACCACCCCTTCCCCCTCTCCTCCCTCCCTCTTGCTAACAGTATGTGAACTGCTATATCTATGTTACAGTTATGTTCCAGGTAATTTTACTAAGAACTCATGCTTATAGTTTTTGCACATGTTTGTAAAAAACAATTGTTAAACTAATATATTTTGGTTTGTAGTTTTACTGTTGTACTATGAAAGCCGCTGGTTTTCAGTTTGCCGCCTACTGATTCAATTAAAAAAAATTGATATGTTTTGTGTTTTTTTTTTTTTTTTAGATCCCTGTTTTGCTGCTCGAGTTTTCCAGCGGTTTCTGTTACAGGTACATTTTCATTTAAAGTATATAACAATCTGTAGTTAATGTACCATCCATTGCAAAATCAACGTTGTTTATTAAATGGAACTTGCATGTTAAAAAGGTGGGTCTTTAATTGGCGCTTGAAGGAAGAAAGTGATGGAGCATGTCGGAGTTGCATCGGTAGTGAGTTCCAGGCAGTTGCAGCAGAGAAAGAGAAAGATCGTTCACCATAGGTCTTTGAGTGAACACGGGGGGTAGAAAGCAGTCTTGTATCAGAAGAAGAGCGCAGTTGTCTTGCAGGAGAGTAGACAGAGAGAAGGTCAGTAAAGTATGAAGGGGCAGAACCAGTGAAGAATTTGAAAATAATAATGATAATGATAATGTTTTGCTCCCTAAAAAAGATGAACAAACGAGGTTAAATAAAATCTAAATACAAAAGATAAGATAAGATAAGATAAGATAAGATAAGATAAGATAAGATAAGATTTATTAGCCATATGTCAAATCAATACAATTTGTACACTAGGAATTTGCCTTGGTCAGCGAGCATGCATACAGTATTGGCACATTCACACATCTCAGGGGCGGATCTGGGGGGGGGTGCACCGGGTGCACGTGCACCCCCCCACGGACGACCAAAAAAAAAAAAAAAAAAAAAAAAAGAAGAAGGAAAAGAAGAAGAAGAAGGAAAAGAAGAAGAAGAAAGAAGAGGAAGGAGAAAAAGAAGAGGAAGAAGAATATTCAGAATATCCATAATATTCATAATAATCATCATGCTAATAATCATCATCATCATCATCAGCAGCAGCAACAGCAGCATAATGATAATAATAATAATAATAATAATAATAATAATAATAATAATAATAATAATAATAATAATAATAATAATAATAATATTAATAATATTAATAATAATAAAAAAAAGAAGAAGAAGAAGAATAGAGGACAATAATAATAATAATAATAATAATAATAATAATAATAATAATAATAATAATAAATGACAGTAATAATAATAAGAAGAAGAAGAAGAAGAAGAAGAAGAAGAAGAAGAAGAAGAAGAAGAAGAAGAAGAAGAAGTTGTTTAATGTATTTAAAGCCTTTCCACCAAAGTGATACAATAATAATTTATTTAAAGTCTTTCCACCAAAGTGATACAATAATAATAATAATAATAATAATAATAATAATAATAATAATAATAATAATAATAATCGTCATTTACCTCAAAGATGCTGAAAAAGCGCTATATAAGAATGATAAATAATAATAATAATAATAATAATAATAATAATAATAATAATAATAATAATAATAATAATAATGCATTCTCTCCTATTTTCTTTCCCATATCAATCCCTGCCCTCTTCACGCCTCAATCTCCTGTTACCCCCACCCCCTCCCTCCTTTCTTCTTTCGTTTACTCACACTCACCAATCGGCCTACACATGTTAGACATGCAACAGCTCAACTTCAAAGAACGCCGGCCAATTATGACGTGTAACATCCGCTAAAACGTCATATGCCGCTTGCATTTTGCGTTTATGTAAGAGGTTTATTTTCAATGTAAAACATTTATTTCCTTGTGCGCTGGGCTCATTGTTGATAGAAGCGGGGACTGTCCAGCCTGTAGACTAAACAAGCACAGTGTCAATGATTAGCGCATGATGACAAGACCGGAAATTGGGCGAGAATACCTCTGCTTATTTCGTTTAATTACACTCCTCTCATTCCAGCTCTATCGAGTCTATGTAGAAGAGTTCATTTTATATTGTGTCACTCCTTATTTAGATAGACGTCAAAGAAGCAACAGCCTAGCGTTGTTGCACAGCATTAGTGTTAGTTACCAGTTTTTAGGAGTATTTCTATTTTGTGAAAAGACATTTTATATTGTGCTGAACCATTTTGTGACCTACCTCACACTGAAGTGGTATGTACATATTTTGTTTGATGATGATGATAGGGATAGAGATAAAGATATTTATAATTTATTTTATTTGTCGTTTATTCTTGTTAATATTATTCTAATCCTGTTTATTCCTAAAATGTATATTTACAGCAGTTATAGCAACAGCTTGATCTAAGTACAATTAGGTAGCAACTCAACAACAAAAGAAAGTGTAACACATGTATGTCAGGGCGTTTTGCCCATAAACTGTTGTTTTGAAAGAATAACTGTTCTTTGCTATGAATCTGAGGTAAGATACAAAAACTTCTCTCTATCCCCCCCCCCCCCCCCCAAAAAAAAAAAAAAAAAAAGTGCACCCTCCCGCGTGAACCTGCTGATCCGCCCTTGCATCTATTCTTAACACACATCACATTGTAACATTAAAACCAAACATGTTTACATGAAATGTTAACAGTAAACATCAAAATTCATAGCCGGTATGCATGCACTGTAAGAGATCTAAGATAGTTTAGTCCGATGACTGTGCAACTGCAGTCATTCCATTTACACTTAGCACTCAACTCCAGTCATTTCATTTACATTTAGCACTCTTATTGCACTTGGATAGAAGCTGCTATTCATTCTTTTTGTCCTTGCTTTAAGTGATCGAAGTCTTCTACCAGAGGGCAGGAGGTCAAACAGATGGTTACCCGGGTGCGAGGGGTCTTTGATTATGGCCTTGGCCTTGCGAATTATTCGCTCTTCAAAGAGTTTGTCTAATTTTGGGAGCTTACACCCCGTGATTCTGGCAGCAGTCTTGACTACCTTTTTCAACTCCTCCCTCTCCTCCTCAGTAGCACTGCCATACCAGTTCGTGAATGAAAATGTCAGTACACTTTCAATGATAGTTCTATAGAATTTAACAAGAATTGTGTCATTGATTCTGAATCTTTTAAGTTGCCTCAAGAAATATAAGCGCTGCTGAGCTTTCTTTTTCGTGAGCGTCACGTGGGGCCCCCATGTAAGGTCTTCAGATATTGTTGTCCCCAAGAATTTAAAAGACTTAACCTGCTCTACAACCTCGTTGTTGATGATAAGTGAAGTTGTGGGGGATTTGACTTTTCTAAAATCAACTACTATTTCTTTTGTCTTAGAAACATTCAAAATAAGATTGCTTCCCTCGCACCAACTCACCATCCGCTCCACCTCCCTCCTATAAACGCTTTCGTCACAATTTGAGATGAGTCCAGATATGGTAGTGTCGTCCGAAAACTTCACCACCACAACCGACTCATCACTCGATCTGCAGTCATCAGTAAAAAGAGTAAATAAAAGAGGAGACAAAACACAACCTTGTGGTGTACCAGTATTTAAAATGATTTTGTCTGAGATCTTCCCCCCAACCCTGACAACCTGAGTCCTATCCAAAAGAAAACTCAGAACCCAGTTACACATTCTTGCATCAATATGAAGGGTGTTAAGCAGCTTGTCATAAAGTCTCTGAGGTACTATTGTATTAAATGCTGAAGAAAAATCCAGGAAGAGAATACGAGCATACGATTTTGGAGTTTCAAGATGCTCTAGAATTTTGTGAAGGGTAATTGAGATTGCGTCAAAGGCATGCAAACTATTAATTAAATTATTAACAACATTATCACAACAAACTGTTGTTTTTCTTTTAAATGGTCTTGTGCGATTCTTACAGAATCGTGCAAAAGTAACCAAGGGAGGTAATATTTTACGATTTTGTGTTCGAGTTTCAAGTTAAGTAGCGGTTATCACCCTTGCATAGTGAATACGCAAAGTTCTGTTTCAGTCGCCGCGAGGTTTCTTTTTTTGCTATGAAAAAGACGTTTGTGTACCTATTTTGAAATTTGATAATGTTGTCCTTACCAAAAAGAATGCAAAAAAATGTTTTCTTTATTTATTTTATTTCTTACTTTCATTCAGTAACCTGTTAGAAAGACATCACAAAGTTTTCGCCTCTTCAGTCTGTATACCGCTATTATCAAATGCCCAGCGCCGCCCATTTTGATGTGGTTGTTGCTGCTGTAGTTGTTGTTTGTTTGTTTGTTTTGGTGTGTGTGCGTGCGTGCGTACGTGTGTGTGTGGTGTGCGTGTGCGTGTGTGTGTGTGCGTGTGTGGGGGTGGGTGGGTGTGTGTGGGTGTGTGTGTGTGTGACCAATTGTACATGCATCAATTAAGTCAGTTTTGATGTGAGTGGCTAGTTCTTGTGTTATTTGCAGGAGGAACCTTACCTGTCTTTTTATAAACCTTTATGCAAACTGTTCTGCTATTGTAAATTTAATCATCAGATCGAGTCTGCAGAGAAGGTGTGTGTGGGGATGGGGGGGGGGCGGAGGGGGAGGGCTAAAAGAGGACTTTTAGCACAAAACAATATTGTTTTCAGTCCTCAAAATAATGCCCATAATTTACCAGATTGCACAGATTTTAACCATAATTTTCACATTTTTCCGGGGTGGGGGGGGGAGAGGGGGAGAGAGGAGAGGTGGGAGTGTAGGGGGGAGAGGGGGCATGCCCCCGGACCCTCTTAGTTCCCTCGATCGCCTGCTTAGCAGGCAAAATCCGCCCCTGTTTATCAAGTCTTTATTTCAAGTAATTGTCCATTGCCTTCCGTACAACTTTTATCAAAGTAGTACTACATCTACTATTAACGTTAGTAAGGACTAGACCATTGTGGTCGATTGTAATCTTGAGTCTGAAGTTGAGATGCCTGCATCGTTTTCATCTTGACCGTTGGCGCAAGCCATGTTTACCGGTTCCGACATCATTTGGCACTTGACCAGAGACCTTAGATACAGTCATTGCAGTATATACGGTCTTTGATTCGACTATTAGAAATCTCATATGGATCAAACTAAGAAGCTAATTATTTCTATATCGATTGTGTAACAAATCACTAATCGCTAAATAGCCCCCCCCCCCTTTCCCCTCTCTCCCCTACCCTCAAACAAAAACAAGGGAACAAAGTTTTTGTTTTAAAAATTAGCCTAGTACATTGTGCTCTCCCTAATCGTAAAGACCGTTGCAATAATAGCCAACACTTCGGCAATGTACCATATCCAGATCCAGAATGTGCCCGGAGGCTGCAAGTTGAATTACAATAGATCCTGTTTTAGCCAGAGCCTTTAATCGATACTTACAGCTAGATATGTGCGCTGTATAAATCCTTGATGGTAATAATAATAATGGAATATTTTAACTAAAAATGTTCTGTATGATCCAAGCTTCAAAGGTAAACCTAAACATATTAATTAGAATCTGATACAGTTTCAGATTCATTATGCTTTGTTAACAAAACTTTCAATTGTAATGTGTCTAGTGTCCCTAATACTGAAAACGAACCTAGGCTTAAGTTTTTGGGACATCAAGAAAGAGACTAAAAGTTACAGAAGCAACGCTGAATGTTACTATTCATGCCATGCATGCCCTAATTTTTCTACTTTTCCTATACTATCCTATCCCGTAACTCGGAGGTCGTAGGGGCACCACAGATGATCGTTTAACCCGCGTACTCCATCTTTCCCTGTCCTCAGCAACCCTGATGGCTTCGCTCAGTGTCAAACCAGTCCATTCTCGAATGTTGTCCTCCCACCTCTTTTTCGGTCTCCCTCTTCTTCTACCTCCTTGCACTGTGCCTTGCAGGATGGTCTTTGCAAGACCTGATGATCTGGTGACGTGGCCATACCATCGGAGTCAGTTTTATCCCCCTTGTGAGCAGGTCATTGTGTTGTCCAATGGCTTGTGTAATGGTCCGTCGGACTTCGTCGTTGGTTGTGTGCTGGGTATAGGAAATGCCCAGAAGTCTTATGTAGCACCTCATCTCCATGCTTTGTATTCTTCGTTGGAGATCTGCTGTGAGGGTCCATGTTTCGCAAGCATATAGGAAGATGGAGATGACAAGGGAGCGCAGCACCCTTACCTTGGAATGTAGACTGATGGTCCTGTCTTTCCAAATTGGCTGCAACCTCTCCAGGGCAGCAGTTGTTTGTGCGATCCTGGAGAGGACTTCCAGTCGGGACCCATTGTCTCAATGGCTCCTAAATATTTGAAACTATACACTGTGTTGAGGGATTGGCCTTGGACTTTGATGTCCGTGTTGATTCCATTGTTGTTGTTGGTCATCATTTTGGTCTTCTCTGCACTTATTTCCATTCCATAGGCTCTGGAGGTGGTGTCAAGCCTCTGTACCAGCTGTTCAAGCTCTTGTTCCTCTCCAGCCAATCTATCAATGTCATCCGCAAAACGAAGGTTGGAGATTACTCTTCCCCCTATGCTGACTGTGCCTTCGTGATCTGCAAGGGCATCTGACATTATGCGCTCTAGGAAGATGTTGAAGAGTGTTGGAGAGAGTAGGCATCCCTGACGCACACCGATTTTTGTTCTGAACCAGTTTCCGATTGTGCTGTTGTGGAGGACTGCACTGGTAGCCTTGTCATACAGGCTTTTGATGACTTCAATAATTTTAGGGCTGATGTTGTCACTCATGGTTGCCCACAGAGCTGCATGCCAAACTCGGTAAAACGCCTTTTTGAAGTCTACGAACATATGATATAGATGTTGTTGGTGCTGTAGGTATTTCTCGCAGATTATTCTAAGGTTAAAAATCCGTTCAGTGGTACTTCGCCCTGCCCTGAATCCTGCTTGTTCTTCAGCTATGATTTGTTCAGCTAGGGGTTTCAACCTGTTGAGTATCATTTTCAGGAGGACCTTGCTGGTATGGCTGATGAGGCTGATGGTGCGGTAATTTTCACATTCCGGAAGGTTACCTTTTTTGGGAAGAGTGATGACAAGCGACTGGGTCCATGGTGTAGGCCACTCCCCACTCTGCCAGATCTTGTTACAGATAATGGTGAGTGCGTCAATCATCGCTTCTCCTCCTGCTTGAAGCAGTTCCGCGCGTATGTTGTCCACTCCCGCTGACTTCCCCTTCCTCAGCGATTGCACTGCTGCCTCAACTTCTTCTCAGAGAATTGGGAGGATTTCTTCTTCTTCTCTGTTCTCTGGACATGCTAGAACTGATGGGTCTCCGTTTGGTATGTGGTTGTAAAGGTCAGAGCAGTACTCTGTCCATCTGTCCAAGACTTCTTGTTCTTCTGTAAGGCATATGCCAGACTTGCTTTGGATCGTGGAGACCTTGGACTGTTTAACACTTGTCAGCCGCTTCACAGTCTGGTAGGCCTTCTTGATGTTGTTCTTGTTCAGACTGTTCTCTATTTCCTGGCATTGATCTTCAATCCAGTTCTCCTTTGCTGATGTCATTGTTGATTTTTCGGTATGCATCAGCTCCCTGTGAGGTGTTCTTTTTCTTTTTCATCTCTCTTCGTTTATCACACAGGTCCAAAAGTTCAGGTGTGATCCACAGCTTCTTCTTTGGCCGGTGCATTCCAAGGATCTCCGTGGCGGCATCTGTCACAGCTATTTTTGGCTGCCCAAAATGTTATTTCATAATGAGAAAGTAAATAAAGCTCAAGTACCAACTACTATATGTAAGCCCTAGCAACAGTTTTCATTGGGAAAATAAGTTATAAATGTATATAGTGTTATGTAATGTAATAGATCTTTTTGTGTACTAATTGAATGCCTGTTTGTGTTTTTTTTAATATTTTAATTAACTAGTTACTGGCAAACCATCGTGTTGACAGACGACGAAACTGGGGATCAAGTGAAAATTACTTTGTCCCTGCCAGACATTCACAGAGTGAGGAGTGGCAAGTAGAACCATATTTGATCATAATTGAAATCACAATTTAGATACGTACTGCATTGCATTGACTTGCATGCCATTGCCAAATACATTTTATAAAATTGCTATTTCCACCACCCCTTCCCCCCCCTCCTCCCTCCCTCTTGCTAACAGTATGGGAACTGCTATATTATGTTCCAGGTAATTTTACTAAGAACTCATGCTTATAGTTTTTGCACATGTTTGTAAAAAATAATTGTTAAACTAATATATTTTGGTTTGTAGTTTTACTGTTGTACTATGAAAGCCGCTGGTTTTCAGTTTGCCGCCTACTGATTCAATTAAAAAAAAATTGATATGATGTTTTTTTGTGTGTGTTCTTTTTAGATCCCCGTTTTGCTGCTCAGGTTTTCCAGCGGTTTCCAACTGTTACAGGTACATTTTCATTTAAAGTATATAACAATCTGTAGTTAATGTACCGTCCATTGCAAAATCAATGTTGTTTATGAAATGGAACTTGCTTTTTTCACATTTACTATTTAAATTCATTGTATTGATTAAAAATCTTGGTTTGCGCTATATTACAACAATTGATGTTCTACTAAAATATAATGATTGTGCACGGGTTAAATGTTCAAACAACCAAGCAGACAAAGCCTCTCACCACTCAAATGCAGTCGAAGCAGTTGTTTCAGTTGACTCACCTGACGCTGCATTGCCTAGTCCCGACCCAGTTGCCTCAACCAGCACATCCTCCCAATGTGGTTGTCACGTCACCCGAGTGGGTTCCGCGACGTCAGCTCAAATAACGAGTGAACGGGATAAAAACTCAAACAAAAGAACTAACACAAAATGCCAGATAGACAATCACACTTTTATTCAACAATCAAACACACATACACAGGACAATGGGGTGCTAAACCACCCTCCACCCCTAACAAGACCCCCAACCCAGTATTTACTAACAGTTACCTCCCTTGTTTAACGGAAAAACCAGAACTATACATCAACAGATTTCCCACAACAATGTGCAGCAAATAGCAATAAACGATCAAATTCAAAATCAATACAATTCTTGACTGAATAACCAGAGTTGCAAATCTTAGAAATTCAAACATATCACCACAACTAGCTTACAGTTCAGAAGCTCTGTTTTGAAACTGTCAGTTATTCAGAGCTCAGTATAGGAGCTAAAGCAGTTATTCACACGACATGATGAAGTAATTTACATAAAAAAAATGAAGTATGTTTTTAGGTGCGTGTCGTGCAAATCTGTGTGTGCGTGAGGTGGTGCGTGTAGTTCCTGTGGCAAATGGAGACTCCAACGGCGACGCCCACAGTCCCGAAGAAAGACGTGGCGGTGGTGGCGAAGAGACCCGACAACGTCCACACTTCACGACTGCAAAGGCAGAGGTTCCAAAGCGGATGCACACACGGCACGGTGGTACGGCCACGGCACTTAAAAGCGTAGAACTATGCCAAAGGTAGAAGTAGAGGAAGAAGTAAAAGTAATGGCGGTGGAAAACTACAAGAACATGTTGATACAGTGACGATGGTAGTCATACATGCATGCATGCATCATCATCATCATCAGATCATCAAATTAGCCCAATCCTGTAGACAAATATAGACTAGAGTCTCAACAGTTCGTCTACAAAACTCAAATACTACATAACTGAATACGCCTTCCGCCATCTTGACCTGGTTATACATAATAATAATAATAATACAAGATGCTACACATACATCTCAATAATGCAACTCTTGATACTAATAATCCATACCTCTTCCATAAGCACAGTCGTTTATATAAATATACATAATTATTACGATTACACTTCAGTCACACAATCCCAATTCATTCCATCCTCATCTCCATCCTCATCGCCCATGAGCCAGACCAAATGGTCTGGTAAATATGTATGATGAGGGCTTTTTAGCCCAATTTTATTGTCCTTAACGCTCATGCAATAGGACGTTAAGCATCGTTTTTCGTTCGTTCCTCATCGCCCCTCCCAACTGCTATAATACATTATGATTATCTCCCTTCATCCATATTATCTCTATCATACTATAACATAAACACGCTCCCCTCATATTCATCACCTTCTTCACCTCTCTCCAGCACAGTACAATTGTCTCTCTTCCTTCACATACATCACCCCTCTCTCTCTCTCTTTCCCTAACGTGCATCTTCATCGTCACTTTTGACCCACTTTAGCAACAACAGCAACGACATTCCCGTTTATGTAAATAACAAGAAAATCATATGAAAATCATACAAAATCAATAAATTACTATTTATCAAAATACACCCCTGTCCCCCTCATTCACCATCATCCATTCACGTACGCAGGCTCGAAGTGCACGCCACTGAAGAAATGAATTACAGGGTTTTGCTCACCTTTTAAGTTCTCGGCTTGTGATACACCCACAACACGGTACAAAATACAGTACAGTACGGCACACACACTGGTTAGTTGAGTGTCAATTCGTTATTTGGCTAATTGCTAGCTATGCATCAGGACATCTCAATTCTGACGAAGAAATTGAGCCTTGGCAGGTGCCCAATCGAGGACTACACAAGCTTAGGACAGAACCCTACATTTATTTCCAATAAATGGCGATTACAATCCTCCTACCACAGACTTTTAGACATTCTTACCCCGACGAGGGGCGTAAGACCTTGGGTGGTTCGAAACACAACGAACAATCTACCCTTACAGAAGAACCTAATTCTTGTCTGACACACAGTCACAAAGTTACTTCTGTCTAAAGACTGACCTCTCGCAAAAAGCTCCACATTGACTCTGCCCTCCCAAACACACACCATGCTACAGGTAAACGGTCGAGTCGAGTTCAGTAACCCCCTTCCTAATTCAGCATATGCCCTTTTCCGCGTTATGCACGTGGATCCAGAGATACTTACATCTTTCATACGCAATAAAGAAAACTGCCGATCTATCTATATACACAATAAATAAGTGCAGACCTCTAACCATGGCCTTGTGGTAAAGGTGTCCGCCTCAAGTCAAGTCAAGTCAAGTCAATGCATTCTTTATTTCTCAGAGAGAAAAATGTGGATTGTCGCTTTGCAAGACAAGACAGGATTTTATAGTGGCAATAAACACAGTGACAGCAATGGAATAGTAACGTAACATTGAGGGAAACAAAAAACCCACACAAACCCACACACACCTACACACACACACACACACACACATACTTGTATTCATGGCTAAATGGGGTACTTTTAGAATGTAGGAGTCGGAAAGCACTTTTTTGACGGAAAGAACGCAAATTTCTTCTAGAAATGTAAGAATCTAAGTCAAAATTGGCTCTTTCCGTCAAAAAAGTTGACCTAGTTCGTCTCCTAGCTAGGAGCGACGAAATAGGTCGATTTTTGCTTCAAAGTTTTCAGAAAATTGGCTGGATTTTCTCCGTCCCGGATAGTGCACTCCTGTGTACTTAAAACACTCTCATGCACTACAACTGCACTCCCAAGCACTAAAAGAGCACTCCCGCGCACTTAGAACAAAATGGGTTCATGAAACAAAATGAGGTCACAGCAAATAAACCCACTTTGTATTCAAAAAGACGGTTGTGGAACCCATTGTGTCCTCTTTACAGGTTCACCCACACCCACCTACACACACACACACGCATTAAATATTTTAGACAAAATAAGATATATAAATGAAATTCAATTTCTTCAAGGCATCACAAATTTTTTATTTTAATTTACTTTGCAATCAATCACTGACCATTTATTCATCAGCAGCAAATACAAGGTGGTTGCAAATTACTCCCTATTTATAATTGTTTATTAGTTTTGTGAACAATACTGCACTTGCATGACACAAAATGTATGGTGGTCCTTACTGTAGTACAATTTAGTTTCCAATCTCTGATTTTATCTCACAGCGACGAGAACGGCCCCATAACGGCCTGTCGCCTGACACTGCTGAACGAGCTCAACCGACATTGATTGATTGATTGATTGATTGATGCTTTAGGTCCAGCGGACTCTTCCGAGCCAAATCAGGACCAGACAACCCCCGATCCGCATAAAAGATCTGCTGAAACAACCCTAGTGGGAAAATTGAATGCCCTCCACCGGCCAGTCACTTTACAATAAAGACATCCCACGCAGGGGACGGCTGAGGCTTTTCCCCAACTACTCGAACCCCCGGTTACAAAAACAAAATAGAATACAAACATCATTATAAATTATCAACAAAACATATACATATAAAATGCCTATATTGCTAAATACTAACATCATAGGAAGCCCTAGTGACCACCCGGCAGAAAGCGTCCAACACTCCCAAGCTGATCCAACAGACCTCATACACAAACAAGGAGTCTTGTCCAGGAAGAGTTTTCAAGAAAAAAGGTAGGTCATTGATCTAGCGAAGAAGAAGATAGTATAGCAGAGTGATAGGACAGAGCAGGAATGGGAAAGAGTAAATGAGGAAGACAGCGACAGTGGGAATTTAAAGCACTAAATTTCCGGAAAGTGGGGATACCATTTATACTGAAACCCCCGGCACCCCAATGGGGGTATTGTTGCCGCAGTGAATCGGTCATGCCTACAAAGTCAAGACAGGTTTTCAACTGGGGCTTTCACTTTTCCCTTTATAGGTTAAAACAATCTACAGTGGCATGATTGCTCATGACCCCAAGGGGTGCTCAACCGACATAACAACACACAAGCCCAACTGGCAGATGACAGGTGATAATGGGGCTGCCCTCGTCAAGGCGAGGTCAAACCTCAGATCAGCATTTAATTTCTACAAAGGCAAGGATCACAGTACAATGCGTTTCAAGCAAATGCAGTACTGTTCACAACAGTTGTAAGACCTTCTCAATAGGGAGCTACTTTTCAACCACCTTGTGCAAGACTGATCACTGTCATACTATATCATCACAGTCATGGTAGGTGGTATCGTTGCCTGAAAATAATCACCGTCGTATGAATGAGTTACCTTGGTATCATTTCAGGACTGCAATATATTGTATCTGAATTTCACACAACAAATATATACAAAAGCAACAACAGTAAATGGACCCCCCCCCCCCCCCCCCCTCTAAAAAAACAACATCTCTACCTTATATAATCCTTAAATCCCTTGATTGCTTTTTGACTTGCCTTAACTCCTCATTCCACAGTGTGATGATTTGTGTGCACACTTGTCATCGTGACGAATTTTGTCTTTGTTTAGGTAAACGTCATGCAGCCACACCAAATTGGAAATCTCAAAGCATTAGCCGTTTAACATTCATACACTGCAACCCTTTTTATTGGCGGGTGGCTTAATTCACTCCACACTGAAAATTGTGCCGATTCTACCCTCCTTTCTTCACCAGCATTTGCATAAAACAATGCAAGGAAGACATCCCATGTTATCTATCACTAATTCCCGTACTGACCAGGCAGCACATTTTGATTCACACACACGTCAGATCTCACTTTTTACAACTACTGCATCATACTTCTTCATGGTTGATAGGTAATTTCACTGCTTAGAAATAATATGGCAGTACCTCAATCTCTATATATATGTATTGCATGGTTTTGTTTGCTACCAATGATTGTAAATGGCTGCAAAATCGTGCCCTACACAAGTGCACACATTTCATACTTCCTAATTTCAATCTTCACGAAGTTCATCATCACTGATACAATCTTCATCATCAGCAATTCAATCTTTAAGATCCCCATCATCAAGTCAATCACGTTATGCATAGTCCTTCAAAACATGGGCGGCAATGACGAGCCTCTGGATTTCGCTGGTGCCTTCGTAAATTTCTGTGATGCGAGCGTCTCGATAATGTCTCTCTGCTGGCATGTCTGTAGTGAACCCCATGCCTCCCAGAACTTGAATGGCCTGGAATCAAACCAGCAGAATTTTAAAAAAAAAAAAAAAAAAACTGTTATTTTGCGATTTAGCAGCATAAAGGTATGAAACGTACAAACAGAAGACAAAGGCTTACTACCCAGTGGAATAATACACAGCACCTTGAGCAGCTCTTGAGCTGGAAAAGCACTATATAAGAACATTTAAATAGAACTAAATCAATACTATAAAAATCATTTAACGTAAAGACATTACACAAACGTGTAGACACAGGAGTACTTAATGTACACGTAATCATGTACTGACAGCCAGCAGAAAGGGTACTACCATAATTTTATTCGAACCTCAACATTTCAAATCCTCTTTTGCTACTAAAAGCAAACTAGCTAGGAGATTCAGCAAAAAGACCTTGTTTATAGTTAAGTCAATGTCCGAGTACTTAATATTATGAAACAAAACAAAATATTCAAACTGATTAAAGGTCTCCCCTTTCTCCGCATAAAATGTTCATTGTACTAATATGTTAAAGGCATGAGAGATGGACTTTCTGTGTGTGCATATATTTTGGTCTTTTCGTTAATTTGATTTTTGTTTTTTTAGGTTTTTGGGAACAATAATTTGTGTTTAGTTTTGGTATGCTTGCTTTGCTCATTTTCTTCCATTGCGGAAGATTTCTGGACAGTAAAGAAAACTAAAAAGTAGTCACTCCAACCTGATGAGAGTTAAATGTAGCAGTTTCAGAGGCCGCAAGCTTCGCCATGGCTGCCTCCTGCAACCAAACAGGCTGAATTTTAACTCTTTGACGATGTCAGAGAGACGATGTTGCACGCAGCCCCAGCTCATTTTCAACAGCAGGTGAATGGTCAAAGGGAAGCAACCGAATGTTTCAAGGTGTAGATGGGTCATTCATAACCTACGTGGTTGCTTCCCTTTAATGGTTAGTGCTTTGTTTAGCCAGTAATTTAGAGATTTGAATCGCACGTGTGTTGAACCTGATAATAATATATGATGCTATCACGCGCTTTTTTTTCATCCGAACTCAATCGATCTGAAGAGATTGCTATTACAGAAATCATAAATGAAATCAATATTTTTATCTTTGAAATTTGAGATTAACTGCACCCAATACCATAATATTGAACACAAAGATTAAGAAACTGCCCTGCTTGCAAAGAAGACGGCGTCTTCCGTGAAGCGTGCAAGCTACGATTTTTCTTTTTAAAAGTAGCACTACATACCTGGATGTAAAACTAACATTACTAAAATGTGATACATTTTGAGTTTTCCAAATACAGCTTGTCTCTGGAATAATATTTCAATATTATATGATTTTTTTTTTTTTTTACATTAATAAAAATGCTTGTCTCCTGGGAATGGCTGAGCTGATTACGCCACGTCTAATTATTAATAATTAATAATTATATTCCAAAAAGAAATCTGCAAAGGATGTGTTCCCTCAAGTAAACAAAAACTAATAATATTGTCGCTGATAAAATCAATGTTTTAATAACTGTGAGGTTGGATGTTATACTTTATTTGGACTTTAACTCCCGTGGAAGCATTTGAGTGAAATACATGCATTGACAACAGTTTCTGTCTCCTGATTTTCTGTATTTTTTTGAAAATAATACAATAATAATGCTAGATACAATCTCTGCATCTTTTTCTAAAAACTGAACTCAAAAGTGCAACTATCTAAGGAGATGGTTCAAATAGAATAAAACGAGTCTTAATCTACCTTGGAATATGGTTTGCCAGCATCTTTCAGCATAGCAGCTTTCCATGTCAACAATCGCGCCCCTTGCAATCGAGTCTCCATGTCTGCAAGCTTCGACTGTGAAACACAATGTATCCGGTGAAGTCAAAGCACAGATGAAAACACAAATCCCGGTTAGTAGGTCAGTACTGATTTCAGGTGATAAATCAAGGGAAATCACTCCCCACCACAAATCCGTCAGTACATCCCCACTCCCCTGTAATTACTGACTTCCACCTTGGAGTTGTTTCAGACCAATATTTTTCATGAACTGCCAGCATCTGTTAATACATGCAGAAGAATGTCTCTAAGGGTTGACTAGATTACATTACATTATTATTGCTTTAGGTCCAGCGGACTCTTCTGAGCCAAATCAGGACCGGACAACCCCCAATCCGCATAAAAGATCTGCTGAAACAACCCTAGTGGTAAAACCGAAAGCTCTCCACCAGCCAGTCACATTATAAATTATCAACAAAACACATACATATAAAATGCCTACATTGCTAAAATATAACATCATAGGAAGTCCTAGTGACCACCCGGCAGAAAGCGTCCAATATTCCCAAGCTGATCCAACAGACCTCATACACAAATAAGGAGTCTTGTCCCGGAAGAGTTTTCAAGAAAAAAGGTAAGAGACTGGTCTAGCGAAGAAGACGATAGTATAGCAGATTGATAGAACAGAGCAGGAATGAGAAAGAGCAAATGAGAAAGACAGCGACAGTGGGAATTTAAAGCACTAAATTTCCAGAAAGTGGGGATACTATTTATACTGAAACCCCCGGCACCCCAACGGGGGTGGTTGACTAGATTCAAAAATATCAATCAGGTAGGCAGTTACGCTGGAGTACTGCAACTGGACCTGAAAGCTAAACAAATTCGACCGCCATAGGCCAGTTTCTTCTCTACACAGGCAACCTTGATGCTAACTGAGTGCCAAAGATCTTCCAAGCATAAACTGTGTGCAGGCACATGCCTCAAAAACCTCTGACGCTATTCACACTTTTCTGCTATCCTATGCACCAACGGGAATCCCCTCTATGAAAAATACTTCCGGTTTTTTTTCTCCGCGTGTTTTAGTGAGATATTTCCAAATATTCAAGAATAATAACATGTGTCACTGGCCACCTGTATCGTACCCTCACATATTTTTATTTTTTTTGCTGCAGTTTATTATCCCTTTCTATCGCCAGTGGCGCGCCTAAACCCTACCTACCTAACATTATTTGTGAATTTTTGAAAAATATTCGGAAAAACATAACGCCCAGATGCTGGCTCGAACCCACACCTGTCAGGCGCCACTGGTTTCTGGCTTGTGGACAAGGTAAGTTAGTCCCGCCTTAGCCCACTTGGCCACAACGCTAGCCTAACAAAGTCAGTTACTTCGTGTTTTGTGAAGGTTGCGACTGCGAAGCTATGGAAAACTACAAGAGTTTTCAGGTCCTGTTTCACTTTCTGTCGATGATTGACGCACCTCCGTCGCCACAAATACAGGCCTCTACGATTGTTTTTTGCATTCTTTCACTGAGCATGTACTTCCTCCACCGTTTTTATACTTATCCCACTCGTTTTCTGGCTCCAACAATCGTCGTTTTCGGCAATTTGCCATATTTAAAAGTCACGCATCAAGCTTTGATAAAAGCAAAACAAGCCAAACCGGAACTTGGTTTCATATAACCTCGTTTTAATTTATAATGGCGATACCCACGAGTTTTTATGAGAGGTGCCGGAAAGTTGTGAATGATTGGGGTTAGTATCCCTTTTTGGTGCCTTATAGTATAAGCTTACTAGCAGTCCCATACTGGCAAAAGGTTCATTGCAGACTTCTACCCTACCTGAATCATTTGCAGTTTGGCGATGGGCTGTCCAAAGCTGTGTCTTTTGAGTGCATAGTCTACTGCACACTCCAAGGAGGCCTGCAAAGAAACGGGTTTGGTAAGGTTTAGGGCAACCGATTTTTCCCTTATTATTATGGCAACTGATTTTCGCCATTACCATTCAGAAAGAGGTCGTAGTGGATTGCTCCTTATTGCAGTGTTAGCTCTGCGAGGTGATGGAACCTCTGAGGATAATGATGGTGAGGGGGTGAGGATGATAATGAGGATGATAATGAGGAGGAGGATGAGGAGGATTCCAATAGGTTGTAAAAAGGGATAATAATAATAATAATAATAATAATAATAATAATAATAATAATAATAATAATAATAATAATAATAAAAACATTGATATAGCATGATACCTCAATAACTGAGCCCAAAGAGCATATCTTGAAATAATAAAATGATGTCAATTTGTCTCTTGTAAAGTGTGACAACCTATACCTACCGCAACAAATTATTCCAAATGGGGATTGTGGCTGCTCAACTTCAATAATGGTACTGGGTGCAATCGGTCCAAAATCTCAAATAAAAATGTATTTCCTACCTATCTTCTAATAGTGATCTCCCGGCCTATACTCCATAATTATGTCTGAGTGATAGATGTGTTTATTGTGTATGTAAGAATATGTGTAACATGGGAGCGTAAATGCTGTTGGTACAGATTGCCCGACGCTCTAAGCCTGATTAGTGATTCAGGAAAACGCACGCATACAGCATCAAGTATTATCATACGTATTATAAATTAAATAAATGTTATCTGGAAAATAAAATAATAAAATATATACTTTTTTTTAATTTTTAAAGTAGACTTATTTGGAAAAGTAAGAGCACTTTATAAATATGATGCTGCTGCTGCTGCTGCTGCTGCTGCTGATGATGATGATGATGATCATGATGTGTAAAATTGAGCATACCTGAGCAATACCCAGAGCTTGTGATGCAATTCCTATGCGGCCTGCATCAAGTGTTTGCTGCAAACAACATACAGAACATTAATAACAGCAATTTAAAACAGCCTTTTACAAAAATACTGATTCCTTTCACTTTATCCATCATTAATTAACACACGTTTATATAAACCAACCAAAGAGTCATTCAGCAAAAAATAAAATAAGATAGCCTATCTAACGGTCGACGGGGCTGCAGTTATCCTACATGGTGGCACTTGCTAAATTAGCATCCAACCTCCACAGACTATCAACTTTCACTACTGTCAACTTTGATGACTATCAAGTTTAACTACGATCAGGTTTCACAGGACTTTCAGTTTTCATGACTATCAAGTTTCACAGGGCTATCAACTTTCACTACTGTCAACTGTCACAACTATCAAGGCAAAGCACACTTCACAGGACTATCAGCTATCACAGGTCTATCTTCCGTTTAAAAGTCACTTTACATTGGTTGACTTAGGAGCAGTAGTGTCCATTCATCTTGTTTACATCCCAGGTGAGGGTGAGGGCACTTGCTACATTAGTCCAACTTTGAGAGGATCCTGTCCTATCAACATGTCAATAATCATTGAGGTGAAAGTTGCATTAGCCCATGATAGTGTGTGGACACTGGTGATCAAGCTTTTGACACAAATTTTTATTTTATTTATTATAATAACCATTCTTATTTAGTGAGGAAATAAATACATATAATAAAAGTGTAAAATACTATTTAATACGATATAAAAACACAAAATACACATACGTACCATGGCCACTTTGAAGCCATAGCCCACTTCCCCCAACAAGTTCTCTTTGGGGATTCTGCAGTCTTCAAAAATGAGGTAGCACGTTGATGTGGCTTTGATGCCCAGCTTGTCCTCTTTCTTGCCCCTCGACAGCCCCGGAGTGGGCATGGGAACCAAGAATGCACTGATGCCCTGTCAGTCAAATCAACAAACAATTATTCCACATGCCACGGGAACAAGAGAGTACATTTTGGTATGTCACAGTGTTGACAAAGACCTGATTTTAACCAAAAAATCAATCACAGAAATCCAAGCAAAACAAACATACAAAGAGAGAGAGAGAGAGAGAGAGAGAGAGAGAGAGAGAGAGAGAGAGAGAGAGAGAGAGAGAGAGAGAGAGAGAGACCGAGAGAGAGAGAGAGATTGTTTTAATCCTGATGAAACTAAGCGAACATTTGAAAAAATAAAAAGGACAGTAAAAATACTGATGGGTGCTGTGTATTCTTATAGTTAGGAGTATTTCTTCCCCCCCCCCCTCTCTCTCTCTCTCTCTCTCTCTCTCTCTCTCACACACACACACACACACATAAAGCAAGACAAATATTTTTATTCCCACTGCCCATCTTCTTCCCCTCTCCTTTGTTCTTTGTTATCATCTCTTTAGTGTTTTTCATCACCCTCATGCAAACCAATTATTAATTTATTTAGGATAGGGGCATGCACAATACAAGCACAAATCATCCTCCTCAAAATACGTCCATCCATTGGAGTGATACCTGAACCTACCCTGGATGAAAACCTCACAGCTGCATGTCAGTCATTCAAAAGCTCAAGCCAACCGACCACAAGAAGAAAATTAAATACTGCTTACCTTGTTCTTCATTTTTTTGTCAGTTGATGCCAGTAACTGAAACAAAAATCAACGGATAACATTATAAACACATACATATAAATATAATAAATAATTCACTCATTTAACACAAAACAGTCCAAACGATAATAGTTCAATTTGTATTGCTCCCTTTTCCATACAAGCTCACAGATGTGAGACTCTAACCTCTTAACAATTCGTTTAACGTTTTCTTTACCTAATCGTTCTTAAATTGATATATTTAACCGTTCTTATATAGCGCTTTTCTAGCACAAGAGCTGCTCAAGGCCCTGGCTGATACAAGATTTCACTCCAATCACCCCAGGCACCCGCAGTGCCAATCTTATGACTTAAGAACTATTACCACAGTAGCTTCAGCTTCGTAACCGTTGGTGATCCATGCTTTGGTGCCGTTGATGACCCAAGAGTCTCCATCTAATGTAGCTGTGCAGCTGGCAGCACCCGCGTCACTGCCGTTTCCTGCACACCAGTCCATAGGTCGTTGTTGTGTTTAATACCTACTGATTTACTGGTGCTTGTACTGCTAGGATGGCTGCAGTCCAAAGGGCACGTTCATCCATCAAAATTCAACATGGGTCAATTTATATTTGGTTTTATTTTATATTTCAATTGTTTAATTTCATATTTTATTTATATTTTTATTTATATTTGAATTGTTTTCATTTTAACGTCTTAGTTTATTTAACCGTTCTTAAAATACAGCACTCTTCCAGCTTTAGGGATGCTCAAGGCGCATGGCCGATACAGGATCTACTTCCAGCCATCTGAGGAGCCCACCTGCAGCCGTGGGCGCATTTTGTGATGCCCGATGGCCGAGCACAATCCTAGGCCAATGAGAGTGGGGGAGAATGGACCTAGTGCTTGCTTGGCTGGCACTGGCCCGGTGTAAAGTCTACTGCTGAATGCGTGCGTTCACAGACTAGGCCGCTACTCAGATCCAAGTTAGTATGCTCGCATCCAAGTTGCAGCCAAGCAGCTTGGCTCGCACACTCAGGACCACTCTTCTGGTTGTGCATCCAGGGATGACTGGAACGAGTTTGGTGGATCTGCTGCCTCAACGCAGTCATGTTCTTAAAACAGTTTCCAGCCAGAGTCATCTTTCACTTTGTGAAAGCATGCCCCAAAAGAGTGCACATCAGAAATTCTTGCATGATTATTGTTATTATTGTTGTTATTATTATTATTATTATTATTATTATTATTGTTATTATTATTATTATTATTTCTCGTTGCTTCCGTGTATTGATCGAGTTGTTTTTTTTGTTTTTTTTAAATAAAAGCAAACTGAATTTCTTACCATTCTTTACTGGAAAATTAAGGGAAAGTAAAAGTCACAAAAACATGTTTTTAATGTACCTGGTTCACTCAGGGCAAAACAACCCACTCTGTCACCATTCAAGAATGGCTTCATAAATTTCTCTTTCTGGGTTGCTGTGGCATACTTCTGTATAGGGCCAAGGTATAAACTCTGGGGAAAACAAAAAAAACAAAGCATACTAATTATAATAAAGAATAACTATAAATATAGAAATTATTATTATTATTATTATTATTATTATTATTATTATTATTATTATTATTATTATTATTATTATTATTTTTATTATTATTAAGGATATTTATATAGTGCTTTCTCCCAATGAACAATATCAGTTCAAAGCGCAGTACTCACGCATTCATTCTAAACATCCGGCTTCATACAAAATAAAATCAGACACTTGCTAACGAATAAGAGACGAGGGAGGAAGGGAGGAAGGGAGAGCTAAGGATGGGTGATGGGGTGGGTGGTGGCGGTGGTCTGAATCAAAACAAAAAAACAAAACAAAACAAATGGAGGAATGACGACGATGATGATGGGAGGCAAGATCAGAAATTATTATTATTATTATTATTATTATTATTATTATTATTATTATTATTATTATTATTATTATTATTTTATAATATGTATTTTCTAGACTTTCTTACAACTCTTCATCTTCTGTAAACTTAAAACAACTAGAATCAGATTGTATGGGATTATATTTTTAATATTTGCCACAGCTTGTTTACACCATCAGTTTGCCTCATCATCATCATCCCTGTAAGCAATGAATAACTAACTAACCTCAGCAGCAGCAGCAGCAGCAGCAATTCGACCCCATCACACAGGTCACACAATAAAATGCAACTCACGTTATTTACACTCATGATACAGCCTGTGGATGCACAGCCGCGAGAGATCTCCTCCATGGCCAGAGCGTAGGCAAAGTAATCCAGGCCAGTCCCTCCTTCTGACTCTGGCACGTCAATACAAAGCAGCCCCAGGTCTCCCATCTTCTTCACCTGTTGGATGGTGCAAACGATGCAATTTTGTGAAGGGAAATGCACAATTCACACAAAACAGCATTTCGCTTAAAGATACATGAAGAAAAATATTCAGGCAAACATTGAGCACAGGCAAGATTATTCAGTCATATAAATGATATATTTTATAAGTCAACCAAAAGTTCAGAAATAAAAGTACAATGCTCAAAATCACAGAACTAATATTATGATTGTGATTATTATTACTCTTATAATTATAATTATTATTATTAATATTATTATTATGGTGATGACAATGCTGATGATGATGATTTTAAGATGATGATGATAATGATGATGGTGATGATGATGATGATGATGATGCTGATGATGATGATGATGATGATGGAGACTTGTAGGGCGCTTAATCCATGAAGATCATGCTGCAAGTACGCAAAACATAATAACACAGATAAAAACATATAATGACCTTTGACTGTGGAAAAAATAATCTAAACACAGAACTGACACTATACACACACACACACACACACACACACACACACACACACACACACACACACACACACACACACACACACACACACATAGTCATTCCTCTGTTCTCAGATATAATAATTAATTAATGGCTGAAAACGGACGTGTCTTTAGGTGATGACAAAAAGACAGAAGATTGTCAGTTTCTTTTTGTTGTTGAGAAAGTGCATTCCAGAGGGTAGGAGCAGAATTTGAAAATTACCTATAGCCAAGATGCTTTTTCGTATATTCAAACTTATTCATTGCTTACAGGGTCCAGTGGACTTCAAAGAGCTGATTCAGGACCACAAAATCAAAACCACAACTTCGCTGAAAGAGGACTCACCCCCGATCCGCATAAAAGATCTGCCGAAACAATCCTAGTGGTAACACTGAAGGCACCCCACCAGCCAGTCACTTTACAATAAAGACATCCCACGCAGGGGATGTTGGGGCTATACTCTAATTTATCGAATCCCCATTTACAAAAACAAAATAGAATATAAACATCATTATAAAATATCAACAAAACACATACATATAAAATGCCTACATTGCCAAATAATAACATCATAGGGAGCCCCATTGACCGTGTGGCAGAAAGCATCCAATATTCCCAAGCTGATCCAACAGACCTAACACACAAAGGAGGAGTTTTGTCCCGGAAGAGTTTTCAAGAAAAAAGGTAGGTGACTGGTCTAGCGAAGAAGAAGACAGTATAGTAGATTGATAGAACAGAATAGGAATGAGAAAGAACAAATCATTATGAGAAAGACCGCGACAATGGGAATTTAAAGCACTAAATATACAGAAAGTGGTGATATTATTTATACTGAAACCCCAGGCACCCCCACGGAGGGAGGGGTGCAAGGAAGGGGGGTATATTCAGACAAACTTGGAGTTTGCATGCTGGACTGGACTGGACTGTGTTGCTATTGTTGTTATTATTATTGTCATTATTATTATTTTTATTATTATTAAAATGTTTACCTGTTCTTTGGGGTATTTGTGTTCTCTGTCTAGCTGCGCTGCAACTGGGATCAGTTCGTTGTTGGCAAAATCTCGGCAAGTTTTCTGCAGCATCTCATGTGTCTCTGGCAAACTGGCAAGACTAAATTCTCGAGTGTATGCTTGGTTCAACGAAGACACACTGCATCCTATCATGGAGAAAAGCTGAAATTATGGGAGATGCTGAATTTTTTTTTTTTAAGTTCAAAACCTAGCCTATAGAAAATATTTGAGGACAACATACTCTGTCATGTTATGTAATGTTTGGCCGTAAAATAATTAAGTCAATTAAAGCGACAAAGGCACTAACTTAATAGTTGTTAAAAGCATGATCCGTCAACAACAAACAATGAAACAAAACAAATTGAAGTAACAAAAATCGGAAATGTCACATCCAAAAGCAAGCAAATAATAAGTGTTTATGGCCATCAGTGCAACTCAAGAGCAATGGGACGTCGTTTAGTAATAACTTTTTTCTTCTTTTTTTTGCAAACTAACCACAGAGCTTTGTGTTTTGTAATATTTAAATAAATAAATAAATATATAAATACAAAGTTTTGACAGCATCAAGCACACAAATTGTTACCTCTGACAGCTGATGCAACTTTGCGCAAAACTGCACTTCGAGCAAAGGTTTTAAGACAAGCCATGCTGAAAATGTTTGAAGTGATTAAATAAATAATAAATATTAAACAAGCCGCCGTAACAATTAAGAGTGAAAGTTGACGCCGTAGGAACAAGAACTCTTTTGCGGCCAAAGGTCGGAAAAGTGTGAGCACTCTGCAGGCACAAAACTTACGTCCCCTGGATGCGACAACTTTATTTATTTTTTAATTATTTAATTAATTAATCATTATTTATTATTATATTATATTATATATTATTTTACTATTTAATTAATCAAAGTAGATTCTCTCTCTCTCTCTCTCTCTCTCTCTCACCTGTCGCGTAGGGATAGCAGATAAGAAAATCATACTTTTGCAGGCGTGTCAAAATCCAAGCACAGAATATTTACGGCCTCTCTGGGAGTGACAAGAAGGGAGGCAATATAATAAAGCCGTCAAAATCATTGAGCTGATAAGAGCTATCTCCCTGCAACACCGTGTCGCAAAAACACACAATAGACACAGACGTTCACAGAATAGAACAGATCGAGAAATCAAAAGAATATAGAAAGATAAAAAGAAAGCGAGAGAGATTCACAATTGATTCTAAAGGATCAAACATCATCGTTCCAAATTTCGGTCCATTTTCCTTTTTAGTTGTAATATTTCTTGTGTGTGTGTGTATGTGTGTGTGAGAGAGGGTGTGTGTGTGTTTGTGTGGGTGTGCGTTTGTGTGTGTGTTCGTGTGTGTGCGTGGATGTTTGTGTGTGCAAATGTGGGTGCCTATATGTATATATGTGGTCCAGCTATGACCGCTGAAGGTTCATTGGACCCTGTAAACAAGAAATCAACTTTATTTATTATTTATTAATTATTATTTATTTAATCGCTTTTATATAGCGCTTTTCCAGCTCAAGAACCGCTCAAGGCGCTGGATGATAAAGGATCTAACTCAAGCCGCCCTAGGCGCATACTTCCAGCCTTTCTGACACCCATGCGACAGAGCACCATCCTGGGCGACCGAAGATGGGGAGAAGGGACCTAGTGCGTGCTGAGTGTATTTATGTAGCAGGCACTCAGCCATCTTGGACATGAGCGTCAGGATCTTTAAAGTCAATGCGGTGGAATGTGTGCGTGCACAGACTATAGGCCTCGGTTTATACTCTCATTCGAAGGAGTAGGAGCTCAGTGTCTCAGGTTTGGTTTGGTTCGGTTTGGTTCGGTTTGGTTTTTCAGGCCGTTAACGGCGTTTGAACCCTTCCCTGTACAGACTGCAATGTTAACGCCTAACATTCCAGTACACTTCATACACCACTAAGTTAACTGCAATTTGCATTTGTTTGGTTTTACGTAAAATCAAACAAATCAAACATGTATGCATATGTATGTAAGCTTATGTATGTGTGTGTAGGTGTGTGTGTGTGGGTGGGTGTATGCATGTGTGGGGCTGTATTCATGGCGTTTTGGGTTTATAAACCTTGCACACTTAGTATACAATGGGTTCACAAAAAAAAATGGGGTACCAATTTGTAAACCCATTTTGTTTTCCATTGAAATGCGCTGAAGTGCTCTTTAAGTGCATGCAAGTGCAGTTGTAGTGCATAAAAGTGCAGTTGTAGTGCATGTGCACTTAAAGTTCACTTCGCGAAGTGCAGTTGTAGTGCATGTGCACTTAAAGTTCACTTGGCCAAGTGTAGTTGTAGTGCATGTGCACTACAACTACACCAGGTCAAGTGTAGTTGTAGTGCACATGCACTACAAGTACACTTGACCTGGTGTAGTTGTAGTGCATCTTCCAGACGGGTAGGATAAGGAACTTTCCTCGACGATTAGGGTAAGGCAGTGCCTCGACGATTAGGGTAAGGCAGTGCCTCGACGATTAGGGTAAGGCAGTGCCTCGAAAAGGGTTAGGGTCAGGGCTAGTTGCAGCGCTGCAACTAGCCCTGACCCTAACCCTTTTCGAGGCACTGCCTTACACTAATCGTCGAGGCACTGCCTTACCCTAATCGTCGAGGAAAGTTCCTTATCCTAGCTGTGTTTTTGAACAAACTTGACCTACTTCGTCTCTAAGAGGCGAGGAAAATTGCTAAAAGTAGCCGTTTTTCGAAGAAAGTTGACCTAATTCGCCGCCTAAGAGGCGCGAAGTACGTCAAAGGACCCCATTTTGACATGAATACAAGTATGTGTGTGTGCGTGTGTGTGTGTGTGTGTGTATGTAGGTGGGTGGATGGAATTTCTTTCAGTCACAATAGTAGCTGACAAGGGTTATCACACAATAATTTGACCGCAAAGGTGTAGATGGGTATTATATAATATGGGCGTTTATTCTTTGCTGCATTTAAAGAATTTTTCCGTGTGGTCCATTTCCGTCAGCTCATTGTTCACATGTGAGTTCTGCTTTGCAGACAAGGTACACTTTGTCCTGATCGCCTCCAAACATTTCCTGAAATTCGAAATACACCTGGAACATAAAAGAAAAGAAATAGAAGAAAAGGTCAGTAAAACAAAAAAAAATGTTCCAGTATATTGTTTACATGACTAACCCGTTGATGTTGTTGCTGTCGTTGTTATTATATATATTTTTTTCATTTATTTCTTCGTTCTTATATAACGATTTTCCAGCTCAAGAGCTGCTCAAGGCGATAACCAATTATTGCCAATACAGGATCTAACTAAAGCCGCCCGAGACGCTCACTGTTGATAATATTGTTGTTGATGTTTTTGTTACCGTCCCGCGTGGCAAGCAGACGACAAATGTGACGGTATAAGTTTGACACAGCGTAGCTGAGATCGATGTAAAATCTCGGCTTGTCTCAGTTACACAGTGTGTGTAAGTTTATTCCAAGTGTGGTAAAATCAAACCGGGTCCAAATAAACTCTGAAGATTAGGTACATTTTTCATTCTAGAGACAGCAGCCACTCCCTGGCGACGATCCGGTATGGAGTTGAGCGGTTCTATTCATACCACGATGTGGTTTTGGGCAAGAAAGACCTGGCGGAGTCCAATCCTCTCCAGGCTGTTGGCAACAGCCGAAATCCACGATTACAGTGTGGGTCGTCTTGGTCGTTGAACGTGGGGTTCCTCCACCCTGGCGGATGATTTCTCTGTAGAAGACTTCAGGCCCATTGATGATGATGATGATGATGATGATGATGATGATGATGATGATGATGATGATGATGATGATGATGATGATGATGATGATGATGATGATGATGATGATGATGATGATAAAAAGAATAACAAGAGCAAGGAGGGAGAAGAAGACGAACAAGAAGAACAAGGAGGAGGAACAAGAGCAAGAGCAAGGACAAGAAGAAGAAGAAGAAGAGATCTCCCGCTGTGGAATGATACTTTACTTGCAAACGTTTTCCGGGGCAACTTTGCCATAGTAGTTCAGCTTACAGCGTTTGAGTTCAGTACTGAAGATTATACATGATATCCCTGTAACATAAAACAACACAGAAACCAACCTTAATTACCAGCCAGCACCTGTGACCAATCTAGGACAGACAGAGCTAATCACTCACTCATACATACAGGCAGACTGACACACAACCAATCTAGGACAAACAGAGCTAATCACTCACACATACAGGCAGACTGAAAGGGACAATACATTGAAAACAGAAACACACACACACACACTCGCGCGCTCAATAACACACATACCAACGCATGCAAGCACTCGCGCGCACGCACACCAACGCAACACAACATAGGTCTACATGCACACGCACACAATTTCGATACATTATCAGGGTCGGACCCAGTGGGGGGGGGAGGTACCTGGGTTCCGGAACCCCCCCTCCAAACTATAAAAAAAAAAAAAAATAAAGGAATTAAAATTTTGTTTAATGCAAAGAGTTTCAATTTTTTTAAATTGTTTTTAAAACATTGCAGTTTTCAGAATAATTTGTGAGAAATACCTACTGCACCAACAACATCTATATCATGTGTTCATAGACTTCAAGAAGGCGTTTGACCGAGTCTGGTATGCAGCTCTATGGGCAACGATGAAAGTGTACAACATCAGCCCTAAAATTATTGAAGTCATCAAAAGCCTATATGATAAGGCTACCAGTGCAGTCCTCCATAAGAGCGTCATCGGGAACTGGTTCAGAACAACAATCGGTGTGCGTCAAGGATGCCTACTCTCTCCAACACTCTTCAACATCTTCCTAGAGCGCCCCATGTCAGATGCCCTTGCAGATCACGAAGGCACAGTCAGCATAGGGGGTAGAGCAATCTCCAATCTTCGTTTTGCTGATGACATTGATGGATTGGCTGGAGAGGAACAAGAACTTGAATAGTTGGTACAGAGGCTTGACACCACCTCCAGAGCTTATGGAATGGAAATAAGTGCAGAGAAGACCAAAATGATGACCAACAACACCAATGGAATCAACACGGACATCAAAGTCCAAGGCCAATCCCTCAACACAATGCATAGCTTCAAATATTTAGGAGCCATTGTATCAGACAATGGGTCCCGACAGGAAGTCCTCTCCAGGATCACACAAACAACTGCTGCCCTGACTAGGTTGAAGCCCATTTGGAAAGACAGGAACATCAGTCTACATTCCAAAGTATGACTGCTGCGCTCCCTTGTCATCTCCATCTTCCTATATGCTTGCGAAGCATGGACCCTCACAGCAGATCTGCAATGAAGAATACAAAGCATGGAGATGAGGTGCTACAGAAGACTTCTGGGCATTTCCTATACCCAACACATCACCAATGACGAAGTCCGACAGACCATCACACAAGCCATTGGACAACACGATGACCTGCTCACAGTGGTGAAGAAACGGAACCTCCGATGGTATGGCCACGTCACCAGATCATCAGGCCTTGCAAAGACCATTCTGCAAGGCACAGTGCAAGGAGGTAGAAGAAGGGGGAGACCGAAAAAGAGGTGGGAGGACAACATTCGAGAATGGACTGGTTTGATCATCTGTGGTGCCCCTACGACCTCCGAGTTACGGGACAGGATAGGATAGGATAGTTTTCAGTCACCTTTGGTCCAAGGTACAAAGAGTTAGTTATAGACAATTCAACGGAAATCCATTTCAAGGGATCCGTTGAAACGTCCAAAGCGTTTTCCCGTTGAAACGACCAAGTAACCCAACCCCTAAGCCTAAATTAGTAAATGCAGCCATATTTTCTTGTTCTGGCCGCAAGCCTCTTCCAGCACCTTCACCTTGATACTGCCATAATCCCCCAAAAACGACTTTTTAGAAATATTAATTAAGATGCTAAGTTGATAATTAAGAACACAGCGTTCGTTGCCTGGTTTGGTGAAGTCAGCAAAATGGCAAATGCTTTGACAACTGATGTTATTGTTCCTCGTGAATCATCCCGACAGACTCTCAGTGACAACCAACCTGCGGCCTCTCCAGAAGAATATTTCAAGATTAGCATTGCCATTCCTTTTTTGGAACACCTGTCAACCGAACTGAACTCGAGGTTCAAAAATGCTGACCTAGCAGTTGATGGTCTCTGTCTGGTGCCAAACACTTTAATAGACAACCAGGATGGTTTCATGCAGGTTCCAGAAGGGATGAAGACACTGGCAATGTTGTGGGAGTCTGACCTACCAGACAACTCTACCCTTGATGCTGAATACTGACGGTGGGTTTGCAAATGGCGAAGTGCTGCTGAGAATGCGACAGCTATCATCCCATCCACGGCATCAGAAGCACTGAAACATTGTGACAGGGATTTTTATCCCAACCTGTTCATCATGCTAAAGAACCTTTGCACCCTGCCTGTCACTACTGCCGAGTGTGAGCGTTCAAACAGTCAGTTGCGCAAAATGAAAAACTACCTGCGCTCTACAATGGGGCAACAGAGACTCAATGGACTTGCTTTACTGGAAGTGCATAGGGATGTTGATATTGACTTCAAAGAGGCAGTGAACTGTTTTGCCAGAAGATACAATTCACAAATGGTACTAATGCCGAGGAACCTAGTGCAGCAAGACTGAAAGTGAAAGCAGGGCGGTGATGTTCATAAACTAAAAGGTAAAGCTTTATACCGTTAACGATCAACAAAAAGTAGTGAATAATAATAGTATACAAAAAATCTCTGCTGATAAATAAATGTTTGTGTGTGTGGGGGGGTGGGGGGGTGTGTGTTTTAAGGGAGGGGCAGAAGAAAATTTTTGTACCCCAGAGTTTGTCAGTTCAATTGTTAAAAAAGCTCAAAGTCTCAGACCATCACAAATGGCTTTTTCAAGGTTCAGATTGCACCAGATTGCACCATTTTGCATCTTTGAAAAAAAAAATTTCCCGGGGGGGCATGCCCCCGGACCCCCCTAGAAGGCTCGACGCTTCGCGC
Source organism: Oncomelania hupensis (assembly GCA_036898135.1). NCBI lineage: Eukaryota > Metazoa > Mollusca > Gastropoda > Littorinimorpha > Pomatiopsidae > Oncomelania > Oncomelania hupensis. The sequence continues at coordinate 47,916,091 of CM072521.1, forward strand.
CATCTCGCTAAATCCGTAACCCCCCCCCCCCCCCCCCTTCGACTTTTCCCAGGTCCGGCCCTGATTATTACAACTAAAACCGTTAATGTAACAACGTTGTAATGAACTCAGCACGGTTCGTCACACATTTTCGTGCAGTTATCAGCACCGTTTGTCACACACACACACATACACACACACACACACGCACACCCACACCCACACACGCACACACACACACATGTAGTATAGCATACTGTAGTATAGCACATTGTAGTATAGCATGCATGTAGTATAGCATACTGTAGTATAGCATACATGTAGTATAGCATATACAGTCATGTATAGTATAGTACATTACATTACATGATTATTGCTTTAGGTCCAGCGGACTCTTCCGAGCCAAACCAGGACCAGACAACCCCTGATCCGCATAAAAGATCTGCCGAAATAATCCTAGTGGTAAAACTGAACGCACTCCTCCAGTCAGTCACTTTACAATAAAGACATCCCACGCAGGGGACGTTGAGGCTATACTCTAATTTATCGAACCCCCGTTTACAAAAACAAAATAAAATACAAACATCATTTTAAAATATCCACAAAACACATGCATATAAAATGCCTACTTTGCTAAATAATAACATCATAGGGAGCCCTAGGTGACCACCTGGCAGAAAGCGTCCAATATTCCCAAGCTGATCCAACAGACCTCACACACACATAAGTTGGCCAATTTGCCCATTCGTAACTTTATGGTTGAAATTTACGTACGGGCAAGAGATACGAGCGTTCATGCACACCACCCAAGGAGTTTTGTCCCGGAAGAGTTTTCAATAATAAAAAAAGGTAGGTGACTGGTCTAGCGAAGAAGAAGATAGTATAGTAGATTGATAGAACAGAGCAGGAATGAGAAAGAACAAAATGAGAAAGACGGTGACAGTGGGAATTTAAAGTACTAAATTTCCAGAAGGTGAGGACACTATTTATACTGAAACCCCCGCACCCCAACGGGGGTTATGTAGTATAATATACATGTAATATACCATATATGTAGAATAGTATACATGTAGTATAGCATACATTTAGCATAGTATACATGTAGTACAGCATACTGTAGTACAGCACATTGTAGTATAGCATGCATGTAGTATACCATACTAGACTGTAAAATAGCATACATGTAGTATAGCATACATGTAGAACAGCGTACATGTACATGTAGTATTGAATACATGTAGTATAGCTTTTTATAGTATTGCATACATGTAGTATAGCATACTGTAGTATAGCATACTGTAGTATAACATACATGTAGTATAGCATATATGTAGTATAGCATATTGTAGTGTTACACACAGGTAGGAAAGACACAAAAGCCAATAACAGAAATATATAAAGATTTTGTAAAAAGTAAAGCTAGAAAGATTATGTCTGATAACAGTCATCCCATGTGTAGATCATTTGAACTGTTGCCCTCAGGTCGGAGGTTTAGAACCCCGGCCTGGAAAAGAAACTTGTATGGCCACTCTTATGTACCAAGTGCAATCCGCATCTTAAATTTAAGCAAACTGTAATACCCCCAGGTACCTACATCTTTCTTCTGTGTACTGTGATGATGTAATGTAATATGATGTGAGTTGTGCAATGAAGTAAGCTATTTGTTATGCGTAGACTGTCTTAATTAATGTTTTATATAACAAAAAATGTTAATATTTCTTTTAGGTTTTAATCTTTCCGTATTAGTCTTTGTGCTACTAAAGACAAATTTCCATGTTATTGTATTTTAACTATGGACAATAAAGATTCGTATTCGTATTCGCATAGCATACTGTAATATAGCGTACTGTAGTATAGCATATTGTAGTATAGCACATTGTAGTATAGCATGCATGTAGTATAGCATACTGTAATATAGCATATTGTAGTATAGTGTGCATGCTATATAGTATACATGTAGTGTAGCATTCTGTAGTATAGCATACTGTAGCTATTTTACAGTATGCTATACTACATGTATGCTATACTACATGTATGCAATACCACAATATGCTATACTACATGTATGCTATTTTACAGTATGCTATACAGTATGCTATACTACATGTATGCTATACTACATTTTTGCAATACTACAATATGCTATACTACCTGTATGCTATACTACAATATGCTATACTACAGAATGCTATATTACCTGTATGCTATACTACAATATGCTATACTACCTGTATGCTATACTACAGTATGCTATATTACAGTATACTATACTACATGTATGCAATACTATAAAAAGCTATACTACATGTATGCTATTCTACAGTATGCAATATTACATGTATCCTATACTACATCTATGCAATACTACAATATGCTATACTACCTGCATGCTATACTACAATATGCTATACTAAGAATGCTATACTACATGTATGCTATACTACAATATGCTATACTACCTGCATGCTATACTACAATATGCTATACTAAGAATGCTATACTACATGTATGCTATACTACATGTATGCTATATAACCTGCATGCTATATTACAATATGCTATATTACAGTATGCTATACTACATGCATGCTATACTATAATGTGTAAAACTAAAATATGCTATACTACAGTATGCTATACTACAATATGCTATACTACATGTATGCTATATTACATGTATGCTATGCTACATGCTATACTTCATGTATGCTATACTACATGTATGCTATATTACATTATGCTATACTACATGTATTCTATACTACAGTATGTTACGTGTATGCTATATTACAATGTTATACTACAGTATGTTATACTACATGCATGCTATACTACATGTATGTTATACTACATGTATGCTATTCTACATGTATGTTATACTGCATGTATGCTATATTACATGTATGCTTTACTACATGGATTTCATAATCCAGTATGTTATACTACATCTATGCTATACTACATGCATGCTATACTACATGTTTGCTGTACTACATGTATGCTATACTACATGTACGCTATACTACATATACTACAGTATGCTATACTACATGCATGCGATACTACATGTATGCTATACTACAGTATGCTATACCACATGTATGCTATACTACAGTATGCAATACTACATGTATGCTATATTACATGTATGCTATACTACATGTATGCTATACAACATGCATGCTATACTACAGAATGATATACTACAGTATGCTATACGACATGTATGCTATACTACATGTATGCTATACTACACTATGCTATACTACATGTAGATTATACTTTAGTATGCTATACTATTGTGTGCTATACTACATGTATGTTATCCTACATGTATGTTATAATACATGTGTTCTATACGTGTATGCTATAATACTACATGTATGCTATACTACATGTATGCTATATTACATGTATGCTATTCTATATGCATGTTATACTACATGTATGTTATTGTTACACTGGATGTTGTTTTTCTATTAGTAGTTGATTCAGCCCCGATGCTTGAAATCTTGATAGGTGTAACTCAGATTCGTTTATCCACGCAACTCGTTTAATCATCAACAAGGCAGGAGTCGTCGTATGAAGTTCTCCACTTTTATTCAGCATACATCAACAACTGCATACAATCGTTCAATCGCTTTTTCCACTCTACAATTCTCAACTATCAACTTTCCACTTTTTACAACTTTCTCAACTCTAATACAACAACTCTCTCTACTTTCAACTCTCTTTTTTTTCTTTTTTCTTTTTTTTGGAGTAAAATTTACGTCCCCGGACACATTAAGCGTATAGGGGACGATATATGATTCTCTCTCTCTTTTTTTTTTTTTTTTTTTTTTGGAATAAATTTACGTCCCCGGACACATTAAGCGCATAGGGGACGGGTGAACCACCACATTTTTATTCTTTTTTTTTTTGAAACAGTGCGGCACTTATATTGTCTCTCTCTACTCCAGAACAGGCGAGAATACCCCCGCATAACACACCACAACCAATCAGAAGTAATTTCATCATCACTGGCTCACGTCATACAACCTTATTTGGAATGGAAGCTTCTATAGTTACCACTAGAATTATCCATACACTTCGATCGATAGTAAACAACCAACACTAGAAAATTCTCATACAAAGCTTCTTCTAACAACAACGCAAAATCAAATCAAAGATAAATACACTCTATTACTGCATGCTCAGCAAAACAAAACGATCTGATCTATCGCTCGCGTCACATTCGCACCGCCGGGGGAATCTCAACGTAACATAACCCCCCACTCAAGAAGAAATTTACTTAATTTCTTTCAACAACGTTGAGATGCAATGAACAAACAAAATCCAAAATTAAAACTTATTTCAGTCTGTCTGGATACTGTCAATATTTTCAGTTTATCTACAAAGAGTCAATGTTCATCCATCCGCAAGGAAACGACGCCCTCGTCCGTTATAGTTGTCATCGGCCCAGGGTCAAAGACAGTGATCTCGGGGGCTTTCCTGGAGTCAGTGCATCCTGCGTTGTCTCCTCCTTCCGTCGAATGTCCGATGAAGTCGACGTTGTCAGTTCCCAGATTGCACTTACTGGGTCTCACGGTCAGGTTAGCTTCTGTTAGATGGTGAAACAGCTCCCTCAAGGTCTGCAGATGCTCTTCCCAGGTGTGGGTGTGGACTAGCAGGTCGTCCCAGTAACACACGACGTTGTCCATCCCTTTGGGCATCTTCCTCATTCCTCTCTTCATGTTAGCTCCGCTGTTGACCATGCCAAAGGGCATCCTTAGGCACTCGTACGTCAGATCAGGAGTTATAAAAGCAGTCTTTGGTATGTCCTGTTGACGCACGGTACTTGCCAACAACCCTTGCTAAGGTCAATCTTTGAGAAGATTTTACTCCCCGATAATTGGCGGAAGAGATCTGCTGCAGTAGGCATCGGCTCAGGGTCGAAGACGGTGATCTCATTAACCTTCCTATAGTCGATGCATACTCTGTTGCTCCCGTCCTTTTTCTTCACGACCACGACAGGGGACGCGTAGGGGGAACTGGACTCCATGATGATGCCCATCTTCAGCATCTCATCGATGTCTTTCTTCAAGGACTCGCGGGCCGTGAAAGGGATCGGGAAGGGTTTGGATCGAACGGGAATATTTGAAGTGAGGTGAACTTCATGTTCGACCAAAGTTGTAGAGCCAGGGACATCGCTGAAGTTATGGGGAAACTCGCCCATAAGATCCTTGAGCTCCATCTTTTGACCTTCCGTTAAGCTTGGTCCTAGCTTAACATCATCGATGCCTTCTTTGCTGTGGAAGTCCCCAAGTTCCAACAGTTCCTCGCTGTCAAAGCTGTCGTCGATCTCAGCTGCTGTGGCTGCGTGTATAGTCTCTGATGGCCTTTCCACGTACAGCTTAAGGAGGTTCGCGTGGTATATCTTGGAATGCTGGCCGACCTTCACCTTGTAGTCGTCGATCCCTACCACGGTCTCCACTTCGTACGGGCCTTTCCACTGCATCAGCAATTTATTGTGATCGGTAGGTAGCAGCACCAGCACTTTGTTGCCAGGTTTGAACTTCCTGTTCACAGCCCTACGGTCATAGTAGTGCTTTCCACAGTCCTGGGACTTCCTCAGGTTTTTTCTGGCTACCTCGAGAGTCTGCTCCAGCTTCTCCCGTAGCTCAAACACGTACTGGTAGCTGTTCTTCACCTCTGGGGTCTTTACTTCTTTCGTCCACAGTTCTTTTAGGATGTACATCGGTCCTCTGATGGTTCTTCCGTACAGCAGCTCTAACGGAGAAAAGCCGGTGGACTCCTGCGGCACTTCTCTGTAGGCGAACAGTAAGGCGTTGATGTAGCGATGCCATTGTCTGGGCTGCTCGCTGCATAGTTTCTTCAGGGTGGACTTCAGCGTAGCATTGAACTTTTCGACTAGCCCGTTGCACATTGGATGGTAGGGTGTCGTAGTTAAATGCCGGATGCTCAGCAGTCTGTTGACCTCCTTCATGCAGTCAGAAATGAACTGTGTCCCGAGGTCTGTCAGGATTTCTTCAGGCACTCCAAGTCTGCTGAACATGTCCACCAGTGCCTCTGCTAAAGTCTCCGTGTCAATCTTCTTCAGAGGCACTGCTTCTGGGTACCGAGTCGCATAGTCCTCTAAGGTCAGTACCCATCGATGACCTTCTTCACTCGGAGATCTTATTTCGCCGATTAAGTCTAAGGCCACCCTCTTGAAAGGTCGGTCGATCAGAGGCATCCTCTGCATAGGCACTTTATGGACCCTTCCTCGAGGTATGGTATTCTGGCAAATGTCACATGATCGGCAGAAACGGCTGACGTCCGCATGAAATCCTGTCCAGTAGAACACCGCCTGGATTCTATCCGACGTCTTCTTGATGCCCAGGTGACCTCCCATGATTGAGTCATGCGCTACTTCCATCACCTGGCGCATTAGGGGTAACGGTACCAATACTTGACGTAGTGGTTTCCCTCCGTTGACCCTCGGGTGCTGAAAGATTCGGTACATGATCTTGGCCTTCACCTCGAAATAGACCGTGCCACTGCCTTTGCCTTTGGAAATGCATGGTGTTGGCGGTTCTTGTACTTGTTTAAAGTACTATCAACTTCCTGGAACTGGATCAATTTATCTCTGTCCACGATGGCAGCTTTGGAGTTGTCGGCCACCTTCAGTGGCGTAGTCGTCTTGTCTCTCTTGGCCTGGGCCCTGGTAGTAACAGCACCGACGATCTCTGGTCGGCAGGGCTGAGCCGGAGTAGCCACATTGTCCCGTAGCAGCTCTGTAATGTCTCCATCGGGAAATGGCAATGGATCCTCCTCCACAACTTCGACGCATTGGGTTGAGGCAGGACTTCACTCTGGATCGGGGTCGTCGGGTCGTCTCGCGCCGTCGATGTTCCCGATCATTAAATCTTATAGCGGCTTATTCAGGCAAACCGCTTCTACTTCGCCTATGTAGAAAGGGGTGCTGACTTGAATCTTTGCAACTGGCGCTTTCACACACTTGCTGTCGGCCATAAGTGTCCATTTAGAATCGCCAGTGAACTGTTCTTTGGCGATTAAATCTTCTCTGACGACGACCCCACTGCAACCTGAGTCTCTTAGGACAGTCACTTCATGATTTCCGACGCGTCCCTTGGAAACAAACATGTTCTGGACGGTCACAGCTGCGCTGGCGACGACGGGGATGGATTTCCCGTTGGCAAGGAGAAGTTGGCCATCTGTCATGCACTCTTGCACATCCGCAAGAGTAGCTGTGCGCTCGGTCTCACTCGGAAGAATGACGCTCCCGCCGCACACTTGATGGTCAGATCTAATGGTTTGCCGTTGATTGGAGAACCGCCTCTGCCGGTTGCCCGCCGCTGCATTGTCCGTATTGCTCCGCTGTCCGCTACTTTTGTTTTGAGGACAGTTAGCCGCTCTGTGGTCTGTAGCGTTGCAAGGGAAACAGCCTCTTGAATGCCCTTCGGTGGTAGGTGGCGTGGAGTCCGTCTGTCTCTGGCTCGTCTGGCTCCCCTGGAATTGGTTCCCATGGTTTCCAGTCTTCTGAAATGGTTTCGTCGGCCCCAGCGTTTTTCCGTGAGCGAGGAGATATCTTTCAGCAGCCTCACTCACATCTTTAAGCGTCTGCAGCTTTTGTAATTCTAAGTGGGTCGCCAGATCCTTGTGGCAGGCATTGAGGAATTGCTCCTTCACGATCAGGTCATGGAGACTATCGTAAGACTTCCCTTTGCCTGATAATTCAATCCACTTGTGTAAGTATGACGACAGGCGCTCCACAAACTGCTTTGGCGTCTCGTCTGACAAAGGCCGGCATTCACAGAAGCGTTTACGGCACCCCTTTTCTGTGAAGCTGTAGCAATGCAATAGGGCCTCTTTCAAGATGTCGTAGTTTTTGGCGTCATCGTTCGACAGTCTGGTGTAAACTTCCAGTGCCTGCCCTGTCAAAAGCGCAATTAGTCGAATCGCCCAGTCTTGAAGTTGCCAGTTGGAGCTTTCAGTGAACCTTTCGAATCTCGCCAGATAACTGTCGATCTGGACCTTCCCGTCGACGAATGCTGGCAATTTTGGAGCATGTGGTCGCTGATGACTTGTGGCGCATGCTGATTGTTTCGGATACGCGCCAACTCTAGCTGGCACTGACGCTCAGCCTCTAATCGTCTCTCGTCCATCTCGTCACGCCGACGCTGGTCCTCTCTTTCTTCTCGGCGTCGCTGCTCCTCTATTTCTCTTTCTTCACGACGTCGTTGCTCTTCTTTTTCTTGCCGCTGCTGTTCAATTTCTCTTTCTTCACGACGTCGTTGCTCTTTTTTTTTTCTTGCCGCTGCTGTTCAATTTCTAGACGCTTCTGTTCTAATTCTATTTCTTCTCGACGACGCTGTTCTTCTAATTATTTTTCTTCACGCCGTCGCTGTTCCTCTCTTTCTTCCCGCAATATTCTCTCCTGGGATTTGACGTACTCCGTCAGCTGTTTGCCTTTCAGATTCAGTTCAATCCCTTTCTGCCAGAAGTCAGCCATCTTGATGCTTTTCTGGAAAGTTCTTGACTATGCTGCACCTTACTAGACTGTTCTAGAACAGCTCGCTTTCTGCAGTAGCGCTGATGCCTGTCACTAGTCGCCTTCGCTAACGCAGGCCCCGCTGTCCTCGTCGTATGCGACGCTGCACACGCTGGTGTTGATTTATACGCTCCTGTGCTGAAGTAGACGCGACATCCGCTCGTCGCTCTCTCTCTAATACTGGCGATGTAGCTCCGAGACTGTCCCTCGACGTAGTCTTGCGGCAGCCACGTAGTCCCGGTCTGTTGTTCTCTCACGAAGCAACTCTTTGGCGACTACACGCCCTTGCAGTCAACCCGAATCTATCGGGGATGTAGTCCCAGTATGTTGGCCCCTCCCGACGCAACTTGTTGGCGGCTACCCTCGATGACTGCCTCTCGTAACGTTGACTCGCTTGTTGTAGCAGTTGAACCCTTAGCTATAGCGTAGATCGCGGCTTGGCCCCCAAAATGTTACAATGGATGTTGTTTTTCTATCAGTAGTTAAATCAGCCCCGATGCTTGAAATCCTGATAGGTGTAACTCAGATTTGTTTATCCACGCAACCCGTTCAATCATCAACAAGGCAGGAGTCGTCGTATGAAGTTCTCCACTTTTATTCAGCATACATCAACAACTGCATACAATCGTTCAATCGCTTCTTCCACTTTACAATTCTCAACTATCAACTTTCCACTTTTTACAACTTTCTCAACTCTAATACAACTCTCTCTACTTTCAAATCTCTCTTTTTTGAAACAGTGCGGCACTTATATAGTCTCTCTCTACTCCAGAACAGGCGAGAATACTCCCGCATAACACACAACAACCAATCAGAAGTAATTTCATCATCACTGTCTCACGTCATACAACCTTATTTGGAATGGAAGCTTCTATAGTTACCACTAGAATTATCCATACACTTCGATCGATAGTAAACAACCAACACTAGAAAATTCTCACATAATATCGAACAACTAAAATTATCAACGCCATACAAAGCTTCTTCTAACAACAACGCAAAATCAAATCAAAGATAAATACACTCTATTACTGCATGCTCAGCAAAACAAAACGATCTGATCCATCGCTCGCGTCACATTCGCACCGCCGCGCGAGTCTCAACATAACAGTTATACTACATGTATGTTATACTACATATATGCTATACTATATGTATGCTATACTACAGTATGCTATACTACATGTATGCTATATTACAATATGCTATACTACAGTATGTTATACTACATGCATGTTATACTACAGTATGCTATACTACTTGGATGCTATAATACATGTATGTTATACTACATGTATATTATACTACCTGTATGCAATACTATATGTATGCTATACTACATGTATGTTATACTACAGTATGTTATACTACAGTAGGCTATACTACATGTATGCTATACTACATGTATGCTGTATGCTATACTACCTGTATGCTATACTACAATATGCTATACTACAATATGCTATACTACAGAATTCTATACTACCTGTATGCTATACTACATGTATGTTATACTACAGTATGCTATACTACAGAATGCTATACTGTGACGTTTTTTTTTTAATTGTTGCTGGGCTCTGCACAATGGATTGCTATTACCCACTTGTCTTAGTCCATGGGGATCGCTAATTATCTCCCGTTGACTTCACTTAATACATTTATTTGTTTAGCTAGGTCTGTGCTTAGGCTGGGGTACAGAGATAGATAGAAAAAATGGTAAAAGATCACTGTCACACTAGCTTTCACACGGCTATGAAACATATGTAGTCCAGCCACTTGATAACAGTAAAAATCACACATATATTTCCTCTACTATACACGATATTCGAAGATTGAAACTAACTTAAAAGTTCAATTGTCAATGCGAATGGTTCGCTCGCTGATAATCTAGGCAGCTACTTTTTCATCATTGGGCACTGGATACTTTCTGCCTTAATGGTCAGAGTTCTTGAAGAGTGGACTACTGTGGTCCTGTTTATACAGAGTTTTAGTGCACTGTTTCTTGTGGCACTTAACTGCGTGGTTGAAGCGCTGCGTTGAGGTCGCTTCGGCGACAAACTATGTTGTCGTGGAGTCTTTGACTTTGTGCTTCGATGGTTGGGCTATCTGCACAATGCTGGAGATGCCTCGGCAGCCAACTTTAAGCGTCGACTTGGTTTTGTCTTTTGCTGAGTTGGGCTCACGATATAACGCCTGCTCGTCTGTTTGACAATGTCAGGCCGTGGCTACTTGATTGAATTCGAATATTCAACAAGTACTGCTGTCTAATCTTCTCAGGAGAGAGATTTCTGCTTGAGTGTACTGTGTACTGCTCAGCCTTTCAAACTCGACTGACGTTCTATCTCTCTCCTTGAACCAACCAGAACTGGTTCTATCCAACCTGGCTGTGTTCTCATTGGATGAAAAATCTAAGTGGATGTAAAATTCGAAACTCCATCGTAGGCTGCGATGATGTCACTAACTGTGCTTGCATCAAGCTTCAACTGTGTTACGCATGATCACTTCTGTCGTCTGCTTTAGTCTAACAGTAACCTTCTAAGTCTACACTGACTAAACAAGCAAAAGCTCAAAGGCAGTGGAAACGGGGCTCTTGTTACATATACTACCTGTATGCTATACTACAATATGCTATACTACATGTATGTTATACTACAGTATGCTATACTACAGTATGCTATACTACAGCATGCTATACTACAGTATGCTATTCTACCTGTATGCTATACTACAGTATGCTATACTACAGTATGCTATACTACAGCATGCTATACTACAGTTTGCTATTCTACATGTATGCTATACTACAACATGTTATAATACATGTATGCTATACTACATGTATGCTTTACTACATGTATGCTATACTACAGTATGCTATACTACAGTATGCTATACTACAGTATGCTATACTACAGTATGCTATTCTACATGTATGCTATATTACAACATGTTATAATACATGTATGCTATACTACATGTATGCTTTACTACATGTATGCTATACTACATGTATGTTATACTACATGTATGCTATACTACAGTATGCTATACTATATGTATGCTATACTACATGAAACTGTGCACCATGTTGAAGGATTGGCTGTGGACTTCGATGTTCATGTTGATGCCATTGGTGTTGTTGGTCATCACGTTGGTCTTCACTGATCTCCCTTCCAAAGGCTCTGTAGGTATTGTCAAGCCTCTGTACAAGCTGTTCAAGTTCTTGTTCTTCTCCAGCCAATCCATCACTGGCATCCGCAAAACGGATTGGAGTTTGTTGTACCCCCTATGCAAACTATGTCATCATAATCTGCAAGGGCATCTGACATGACACGCTCCAGAAAGATGTTGAAGAGTGTTGGAGAGAGCAGGCATCCTCGACGCTCGCAGATTGTTGTTCTGAACCAGTTCCCGATGGCGCTGTTATGGAGGACTGCACTGACAACCTTGTCATACAGGCTTTTGATGATTTCAATAATGTTAGGGCTGATGTTGTAAACTCTCATGGTTGCCCACAGAGCTACATGCCAGACTCGGTCAAACCCTTTCTTGAAGTCTAAAAACACATGATATAGATGTTGGTGCTGCAGGTATTTATCGCCAATATTTGTCCAGTCTATTCTTAAACGAATGTGTGGTACCAGCTGTGACGACCTCTTGTAGCAGATTGTGGTCCCAACATTATGCTATGTTATAATTCTGTCTGTAAAAAGAACGGAAATTATACAAACGCGTAAGAACACTCTTTCTTTGTTAATTTATAATCGTGACCTCGAGTTGAAGTACTATTTGATTTACATAGTAAGGTTTTAAGTAGATTGGGAGAGGGGGAAGAGGAGAGGTCGTGCTTGTGGTGCAGAATGGTATACACCTCGTTTAATATGAACTCATCGTGGACAAAGACCATACTGCTGACTTAGGGGTGTACTTACTGCAATTTGGAGCAAATCGGTCCCCCAAATAGTCAAGAAGTGTAGTAATAGCAAGAGGCAGAGCGCCCAAAACTACCGTTGCCCGGTCGCGACAATCCATAAGAGTTTGTAGCTTCCTGTAATTAAAATAATAATAATATGTAGAAGAAGAGGAAATATATGCTTTTTTTTTTAATCCAAGATGGTAAGCCATTCAAATGTATTTCCAGACACTCACACAATTACATTGCTGCATGACAAGCAACATTTCTTTTTGAGTGTGTGTTGTTGTTGTGTTGTTGTTGCTGTTGTTGTTGTGTTGTTGTTGTTGTTGTTGTAAGCGGTAATTTTGGTGGTTATGTGGTGACTCGGTTTTATTCTGCAGAAGCAAATATAGAACATGCAATGATGGGACAGTCCCTCACCTATCTGCAAGCGCAAGCAACAACAAAAATGGTCCAAATCGGTTCATCCAATTACGAGATTAAGCACAACGTTACTATCCTATCTATCCTATCCTATCCCGTAACTCAAAGGTCGTTGAAGCACCATAGATGATCGTTTAACCAGCGTACTCCATCTTTCTCTGTTCTCAGCAACCCTCATGGCTTCGTTCAGTGTCAAACCAGTCCATTCTCGAATGTTGTCCTCCCACCTTTTTTGTGTGTGTTTCTCTCTCTCTCTCTCTTCTTCTACCTCCTTGCACCATGCCTTGCATGATGGCTTTTGCAAGGCCTGATGCTCTGTTGACGTGGCCATACCATCGAAGTTTCCGTTTCTTCACCATTGTGAGCATGTCGTCATGCTGTCCAATGGCTTGTAAGATGGTTTGTAGGACTTCGTTGTTGGTGATGTGCTGGGTATAGGAAATGCCCAGTAGTCTTCTGTAGCACCTCATCTTCATTCTTTGTATTCTTCGTTGTAGATCTGCTGTGAGGGTCCATGTTTCGCAAGCGTATAGGAAGATGGAGATGACAAGGAAGCGCAGCAGCCTTACCTTGGAATGTAGACCGATGGTCCTGTCTTTCCAAATGGGCTTCAACCTTGTCAGGGCAGCAGTTGTTTGTGCGATCCTGGAGAGAACTTCCTGTCGGGACCTAGGCGCACACCGATTGTTGTTCTGAACCAGTTCCCGATGGCGCTGTTGTGAAGGACTGCACTGTTAGCCATTTTAGGGCTGATGTTGTACACTGTCATGGTTGCCCAAAAAGCTGCATACAAGACTCGGCCAAACGCTTTCTTGAAGTCTACAAACATATGATATAGATGTTGTTGGTGCTGTAGGTATTTTTCGCAGATTATTCTGAGGTTGAAAATCTGTTCCGTGGTAGACTACTTCGCCCTGCCCTGAATCCTGTTTGTTCTTCAGCTATGATTTGTTCAGCTTGGGGTTTCAACCTGTTGAGTATTATTTTCATCACAACACGTGTTTATAATTATATTTGATCTTAGCAACCTAGACCTTTGACAGAGAGAGAGAAAAGAGAGAGAGAGAGAGAGAGAGAGAGAGAGAGAGAGAGAGAGAGAGAGAGAGAGAGAGAGAGCAGGTAACGGACACAAAAATCTGATTGGTGTTTAAAGTAACTGCTTAGCAGCCCACATATACTCAAAATCGGTTCAATCATTCCTGAGATAAGTCCATCTGCTGTGGAGACAAAAAGATGAAGTTTATAATCGTCTTATAATTTTGATGAAGAAATATATGTTGTAAAGTCATAAGGTTAAATTCGGAACGATGGATTGATCGACCAACGGACTAACTGACAAATTAGTCCGTTAGGTGGCCTATGACCCCCCCCCCTTACCCCCCTAGGGAATTTATGAGACATATATCCGCAGGTACCCTGGTCATCAAGTTACTGATTGCCGGTTGTTTGGTTTTGATAAACGGGTGGGTTTGGTTACCAGACAGCCCAGAAGGGCCCATTTTTCCTTCTTTGGGCCCTATATTTGCAATTGGGCGGTATGGTTCATTGGAGAGCTGTTGTGTTAAGGTTTATCAACATAGTTCTAATCAGTTTACAGTTTTTGGAAGATAATTGATTGTTGTTTGTGTTAGTATGTGTTTTGTGATAATATCATGTTCATTAAGGGCATGGCTGGGGTACGCCTCTTGGCGTAAGGGTAAAAACCCGTTTTCACAATCTGCGACCTATACAGTTCCGTTTTGTTTTCATTTGGCCTATCTTAGACACATATCTACATGACTTATGAAATCTAGCAGTTGATTCCAAGTGCCTTGTGAAGGTACTCGACTTACTGGGGACCTAATTTGGGTAAGAATACCTTCCGAGAATTACCCTTCTGTGCGGTCTCTATTTTAAACAACTGAACACTTCCCCTTGTGGACCAAACAAGGCAAATACCGTCTAATGCCTTTGTTATCAAGCAACTGATTTCAGGCTGTCTAGTTTTGATAGCCCCAAATTGTGGCTGTAGCATTTACAGATGCAAGGGTACCCCCTAAAAGCAGCTGTTCACATACTCTGTAAGTGTCATGTTTTGGCACTTCTGCTCACTAGTGGCAATTTTCTTGGTTTTTCATTTTAAAGAAAATACAATCACATGTAAAATCCATTATTTCATTTTTTGCAGATGTCGTGTAAAGAAGTAGAAATCTGAAGAGTGGGCAAGAAGTTTGCAATGTCAAAGAGGCAATCCGACGAAAAGCCCTTAAATTTGAAGTCTGCACAAATCAATGCCAAAGTCAGAAAGAAAAGGGCATTAGGAGGACCTATATGTGTCGTTCATTGTTGCCAGGGTAATCGTGAGAAAGTGACACCTTTGTCAGAAACTAGTTTTCAGGCAATACGACTGGCAGTTGAACAACGGCAGACACTAAGTGATGAAAAGTACAGACTAAGTGACATTTGCTCACAAGTGCCTGGTGTGTATTCTCCCTTCTTGCATGGTTACCAAAGTTCACTAACACTTCTTGGATAGCAAAGCGAAAGCAGCCTGAGGATGATGATAATGACCCAAACTCGCCAAGGAAACGTCGCAAACCACAAACAAGTTCAAGCATCTTACTTCCTTGTGATAAGTGTCTTTTTTGTGGAAAAGGACGAAAAAAAGTATCAGCGAAGACAAGAGAACCTTGCCAAATGTCAGACAAAGTCTGCAGAAGATGCCATCAAGAAATCAGGACAACAGAGGCAAGACAAACTGTTCTACAAGATACAGGACTTCGACCTTGTGGCGAGAGAAGCGCATTACCACAATTCTTGTAGACGGGCTTACACCTGTGCTTGGGAACGAAACCAAAAAGAGTGCACTGACAAAGACGCTGTGGAAGAACACAGAGCCCATGATTCTGCATTTCAGTACATTATACAGTATGTGCAACTGCACATAATTGAACAATGCAATGTGGAACGCACAGCAATGCTGGCTGAGAAGTACCAACAGTTCATGCTAGAAAACCATCCAGAATTCTACAACAAGAATTATAAAGTCCAGAAACTCAAAGCAAAGCTAGAAAAGCACTTTGGACAAAAGCTTAACTTTTGGCAGCCAAACGGCAGGAGTGAGCTGGTGTATGCATCAGGAATCAAAACTGAAAAGGCAGTAGAATCTGCATTTGAAGCAGCAGCTTCGGAGACAAGACGCCTGGAGGAGGCTGCAATGATAATGCGACGCCTGGTTCAGACTGCCATGTGTGAGTCTGCTCCAATGCCACGGCCTTCATCAGCAAATTTCCTGCTCAGTGACACCATCACTCCACCTCAGATTCTGCAGGAGTTCATTGCATATGTTCTCACTGGAAAGAAGCTGAAAGATGCATCATCACGGAAAGCACGACTGGTCAAATCCATTGCGCAGGACATATCCGTCGCTGCTTCAAATGGAAAGTGGCTGATGCCAAAACACCTGGTTCTAGGTATGACGCTGAGGCATCTGACTGGGAGGGCAGACATCATAACCCTGGTCAATCGCTGGGGTAACTGCGCATGCTATGATACCATCCTGCAACTCGAAACTGCGATGTACAGGAACATTGAAGAGAGACGTTCCATACTGCCAGCAACCATCCACCCAGAAAGAAATATCGTAACACATCTATGCTTTGATAACTTGACCTGCGCGAAGAAACACCTTCTGGGGAAAGGAGCACGCACACTGCCCATGGAATAATAATCCATGAGGCTACATCACAGGAAGATGAACCTCCTGTTCAGTGTTCTTCGACAGGCCAGAGAACAAGAGAGAGTATGGGGCGCCATGTGTCCATTTATTCTATGTGACTATTCTATACATAGAATAAATTCTATGCACATAGAAAGCATTCTATGCACACAAAAAGCATTCATTAGATGAAATTCCATTTATAAAAAAGAAACCAATATTGTAAGTCATAGAATAAAATTCTTTGTATAGAATAACATTCTATAATATAGTGTAAAATTCTATGTCCATAATACAATTCTATGTATAGAATAACATTTTATAATAGAGAATAAGATTCTATGTATGTAATACAATTCTATATTATAGAATGCACTTGTATGCATAGAATTGTATTCTATAACATAGAATGAATTCTATTACAAAGAATGAATTCTATAACATAGAATTTATTCTATATGCATACAATTCATTCTATAACATAGAATGAATTCTTTAACATTAAAAAAAATTATATGACATAAAATGAATTCTATGTGCATAGAATAAATTGTATAACATAGAATGAATTCTATAATAAAGAATGAATTCTATATGCATAGAATGAATTTTATAGCATAGAATGAATTCTATGACATAGAATTCATTCTATGACATAGAATGAATTCTATAGGCATAGAATGAATAGTATAACATAGAATGAATAAGATGACATAGAATGAATTCTATGACATAGAATGAATTCTATAACATAGAATGAATTCTATAGCATAGAATGAATTCTATGACATAGAATTTATTCTATAGCATAGAATGAATTCTATAACATAGAATGAATTCTATAGCATAGAATGAATTCTATGACATAGAATTTATTCTATAGCATAGAATGAATTCTATGTTACAGAATGAATCCTATGTCATAGAATTCATTCTATGCTATAGAATTCATTCTATGCTATAGAATAAATTCTATGTCATAGAATTCATTCTTTGCTATAGAATTCATTCTATGTTATAGAATTCATTCTATGTCATAGAATTCATTCTATGTCATCTTATTCATTCTATGTTATACTATTCATTCTATGCTATAGAATTCATTCTATGTCATAGAATTCATTCTATGTTATAGAATGAAATCAATATATACACTTTTTTTTAAAATAATAAAAACTGGGGCACTGTCAAGGTATAGAGAACATTTTTTATTGCATGGGACTGTATTGCAGAGAGATATACACATTGCCACATCCCATCACCACACCACATCACTCTACATCACACTGCACCACAAATGTGATGGGTAGGTGTGGTGGAGTGATTAGGTTATGTGACGATGTGGTCTGATTCACTGCTTTTAAGGCAAAATAGAACTGTATTGCAGATACATACATACACATTACCACATCACATCACCACACTACATCACTCTAAATCACACCACACTGCACCACAAATGTGATGGGTGGGAGGGGTGGGGTGATTAGATTATGTGATGTGATTCACTGATGCCATGATATGTGCTGTCTGCTGCAATGTGAAGATGTGCTGCTGCTGTGATGTCGGCTGATGTGATGTGATGATTTGTTAATATGATGTGATTTTATGTGGTGGTGCGTTTTCACGATGATGGTGATGAAGCAATGTGATGCAGTGATGTGATGTGATGATGTGATCGATGTGGTGATGATGCGATGTGGTGATGTGTCATACAATATCTTTTTTTTAATTCTAAATTTTGTTACAATTTATTAGTTGTGTTTTTTAATTTTATGTGAATGAAATGAATTATATGTATATAGAATTAATTGTATAACACAGCAAGAATTGTATGACATAAAATTCATTTTTTAACATAAAATGGATTTTATTCGCAACACTGAATACATTCTATTTTCATAGAATTGTTTTTTTTAACATTTGGTGCACATAGAATGCATTCTATGTTATAGAATGTTCATTCTATAACATAGAATGTTCATTCTATAACATAGGATCCATTCTATAACATAGAATGTTCATTCTATAAGATAGAATGGTCATTCTATAACATAGAATGGTCATTCTATAACATAGAATGTTCATTCTATAACATAGAATCCATTGTATAACATAGAATCCATTGTATAACTTAGAATGTTCATTCTATAACATAGAATCATTTCTATAACATAGAATGTTCATTCTATAACATAGAATGCTCAATCTATGCGCAACTAGGTCATTCTTTGTGAAGCGAGGCTGTGACGTATAAAGGGACACCTGGAGCCTTGCATGCGCGCGAGAACTGAAGAAATGGCTGACTACCAAGCGCTCTGCGGCTTTATCAGACATCATAATTTCGTGAACAAGCATTTAGGTTTCTTGATGCGGACGACTTCGACGGTATAATTAGTGTGAATAGATCGCTTAGCAATAAAAATAATTGACGTCACACACCCTCCCCCCCCCCTCCGCCCCTGCGTGCTTGCTTTTTTCAGTACAATGTGCTGAGGTTCTGTATGGGTTTATAGTGACAAAATCTAATTAAATAATCAGTTCTTTTCGCTCAATACCGAAGAAATAACCGTACTGTACACTCATAAAAAGCAATAATTAATATATTTAAAGGTCGAATATTGCTATACAACTCTGAGACATAATAAATGAAAGGTTCATAAAGCTGAATATTGCAAAAAATCTATTTCACCCCAAGCGGCCCCCCACGGCGCTATGCACAAAGACGTGGCGGCCACGTGCTGCGGGAATAACACAGCGTGATCGAGTTTGAAAATGGTGAAGTACTGTGCTGCGTTTGGATGCTCTAACTCCGACGTAAAACCTTTCTGCAAAGAAAAGAACATTTCCTTTCATCGATTTCCACTTCGAGCGCAAATGATGAAGCACTGCATGTCGTCAACTCTAAACTGAATGTCAGTGACAAATCGCTCTGTAATCATTATTGCACGAGTGTGCTATGTTCAAAACATCACAATATCCCAAAATGTTCTCTATACCTTGACAGTGCCCCAGTTTTTACTATTTAAAAAAAAGTTTTTATATTGATTTCATTCTATAACATAGAATGAATTCTATGACATAGAATGAATTCTATAGCATAGAATGAATAGTATAACATAGAATGAATAAGATGACATAGAATGATTTCTATGACATAGAATGAATTCTATAATATAGAATGAATTCTATGACATAGAATGAATAATATGAGATAGAATTTATTCTATAGCATAGAATGAATTCTATAACATAGAATGAATTATATAGCATAGAATGAATTCTATGACATAGAATTCATTCTGTAACATAGAATTCATTCTATGCTATAGAATAAATTCTATGTCATAGAATTCATTCTATGCTATAGAATTCATTCTATGTTATAGAATTCATTCTATGTCATATAATTCATTCTATGTCATAGAATTCATTCTATGTCATCTTATTCATTCTATGTTATACTATTCATTCTATGCCTATAGAATTCATTCTATGTCATAGAATGAATTCTATGTCATAGAATTCATTCTATGCTATAAAATTCATTCTATGCATATATAATTCATTCTTTATTATAGAATTCATTATATGTTATACAATTTATTCTATGCACATAGAATTCATTTTATGTCATATAATTTATTTTATGTTAAAGAATTCATTCTATGTTATAGAATGAATTCTATGCGTATAGAAATAATTCTATGTCATGCAATTTATTTTATTTTAAAGAATTCAGTCTATGTTATAGAATTCATTCTTTGTAATAGAATTCATTCTATGTTATAGAATATAATTCTATGCATACAAGTGCATTCTATAATATAGAATTGTATTACATACATAGAATATTATTCTCTATTATAAAATGTTATTCTATACATAGAATTGTATTATGGACATAGAATTTTACACTATATTATAGAATGTTATTCTATACAAAGAATTTTATTCTATGACTTACAATATTGGTTTCTTTTTTATAAATGGAATTTCAACTAATGAATGCTTTTTGTGTGTATAGAATGCTTTCTATGTGCATAGAATTTATTCTATGTATAGAATGGTCACATAGAATAAATGGACACATGGCGCCTCATAGAGAGGGCTGTTAATGATACTTTACTTAAAATAAGTCAAAAACCTGTTATTTTCTGTAACTGTTTCTCTCTCTCTCTCTCTCTCTCTCTCTCTCTCTCTCTCTCTCTCTCTCTCTCTCTCTCTCTCTCTCTTACTCTCTCTGGGTTCTTTCATTTAAATATTATTACAATCAAAATTGTGTAAAGACCTCACTAGTGCAATGCAATGCTGTGGTAAATAGTCCCATTGGTTATAGGCGTCAAATGACGTCATAAAAACAACAGGATAGTTCATTCAGTATTTCCACAATTGTATGTGCGCCACAAAGGAGTTAAGAACTACAACCACAATAACAAAGAAAGTTGTTTACAACTTGCAAACATAAGCTTTTGGGCTTTAGGAAGCAGAAAGGTATGATTCACGGAGGGAAAATCGACTTTGTAAAAACCTTTAATTTGTACCCCAGCCATGCTCTTAATGAACATGATATTATCACAAAACACATACTAACACAAAACACAATCTATTATCTTCCAAAAACTGTAAACTGATTAAAAATATGTTGATAAACATTAACACAACAGCTCTCCAAAGAACCATATCGCCCAATAGCCATTATAGGGCCCAAAGAAGGAAAAATGGGCCCTTCTGGGCCATCTGGTACCCAAACCCACCAGTGTACAAAAACCAAACAAGCAGAAATCCAAAGAAGGTATGATAGGCTAACAGAAAAACATAGTCTACAAAATTCCCTAGGGGGGGGGGGTAAGTGTTTCACTTCCTACCTAACGGACTAAATGGCCTGCCGTAAGGATTAGCCATGAGTTGAGCAAGCAACTATATTTTTCATCTGATTCTTTCCAGTGGGGCAACATTCGTTGTGATTTTAAACGGATCCGTGATTAATTCCTTTGAAAGTTAGGAGAAATTGCCATCTGTATCCACTTGTTCACACCATGGGCAGCAGAGAAGGGGAGATAACTCTTTCCTATCATTTCCTCATTCCCTGGAGGAGAGCATATCACTTTCTATGATCCGCTGCGATCGCAATGGTTCCCTGTCCATCGCTTCCCCACGAACCACTGCAATCAGCAGTTTTCAACTGACGGTTTTTGTTTATTGTTTATTTCAATGAAGTCAATTTTCGTACAGAACTAAAGTTCTAAGCAGAGTTTTAATTTCGTAATCACTGGCTTTTTTGCGTGATATTTGCCAACCAAAATAGCCGATCTACTTCGACTATAAAATAATAATAATAAATAAATAAAATAAATAAAAAGGTCATTTAAACCCATTCCCATTTCCCCTCTCTCCCCTCCCCGCCATCTAAATCAAGTATTTTCCCCTTGAAACATTTTAAACTTGGCGCAATAGTGTACCAATATGTCAAAAATAACTCCTGAAATTGTCATATTCTTTTGTGGAGTACCTTATTTGTAATGATTTTTTTTTTTAAAACAAAAAACTAAGTAGTATAAATTCCAAAGTAAGACTGCTGCGCTCCCTTGTCATCTCCATCTTCCTATATGCTTGCGAAGCATGGACCCTCACAGCAGATCTCCAACAAAGAATACAAAACATGGAGATGAGGTGCTACAGAAGACTTCTGGGCATTTCTTATACCCAACACTTCACCAACGACGAAGTCCGACAGACCATCACACAAGCCATTGGACAACACGATGACATGCTCACAGTGGTGAAGAAACGGAAACTCCGATGGTATGGCCACGTCACCAGATCATCAGGCCTTGCAAAGATTATTCTGCAAGGCACAGTGCAAGGAGGTAGAAGAAGAGGGAGACCGAAAAAGAGGTGGGAGGACAACATTCGAGAATGGACTGGTTTGACACTGAGCGAAGCCATCAGGGCTGCTGAGGACAGAGAAAGATGGAGTGTGCTGGTTAAACGATCATCTGTGGTGCCCCTACGACCTCCAGGTTACGGGACAGGATAGGATAGGATAGGATAGTATAAATGGCCAGTAAACAGAGAATAGCGTAGAGTTTGGAGGGGCCGGGTAGCTCAGTTGGTAAGAGCGTCTTGCTAGTAACCGAAAGGTCGCTGGTTCGAATCCCGGATTGGTCAACGTGTGATCATATTATTTTCCCCTTTACCAACAACTGGCCCGCTGGTGTCAGTATAAATCGGTCCAGTAGTCACCTATATGCGAAAGTGTCGTGTGACTATAATCTACAAACAACAATAGCGTAGAGCAAGGTCGCCCAGTAGGGGCTGTTCCGTTCCATTTATTAGATTAGAGTCCCCAGACACTTGCGCATATATGGAACATATGTATAATCACATGATAAAATTCAAGACCAGTATAAAAGGATAAGTACGTATTTTAAAAGCATTCAATCGTCCGTCAAACTAAAAAAAACAACATAAGAAAGATAAGACCAAATAAGATTAAAACACGCTGATACTGCACATTAAAATTATAGGGCACTGAGGGACACTAGTCCCTCACTGTATGCCCGGCACGTACATGCTAAGTACCAAATCCGTCAAACTAAAAAAAAAAACATAAGAAAGATAAGACCAAATAAGATTAAAACACGCTGATACTGCATATTAAAATTATCGGGCCTTGAGGGACACTAGTCCCTCACTGTATGCCCGGCACGTACATGCTAAGTACCAAATACGTTAAAATCAGCTGTTGTTGTTGTTGTTGTTGTTGTTGTTTGTAGATTATAGTCACACGACACTTTCGCATATAGGTGACTACTGGACCGATTTATACTGACACCAGCGGGCCAGTTGTTGGTAAAGGGGAAAATAATATGATCACACGTTGACCAATCCGGGATTCGAACCAGCGACCTTTCGGTTACTAGCAAGACGCTCTTACCAACTGAGCTACCCGGCCCCTCAAAAATCAGCTTAACGTCAACAGGATTATATGGCTCTCATACCGCGCATGCGTATGGGCGTGGCGTGACAGAAGTCGCAACCACACATAGCCCAACATCACAACTAATAATTAACTAAGATCAAAGATAAAATAGTACAACCAGTCGTAAACAGGGGACGTGATACAGGGGAGGGGAGAGAAGAGGGGGGGATACCGGTCACCACCCCACTGCCAATCCCATCTATAGGATTTTAGAAGAAAAGAAAAAACCTCCCATCTTAGGGGATACTATAAAAACGTCGTAAGACCCATCCTACACCAGTTAAAAGCCTATATGTGCAAGCGTAAAGGGCTAAGAGAATGTAAAAGGGGAAGATACCTTTTTATAGGTCTATACATGTACCCTAAATAGAAGTAGGTAAACGGCATCTGCTTTAGGGGCTGCTCTTTATAGGGAGACTATTACTACCTGTGTTTGTCTCCCTTGCTTAAACTCGCCTGCAGTCACTATCTGAAGCTTAACATTAGAAATGCCCTTTAAATTGCATGAGAGTGTTTGGCGATTAACACCGTTGAAAGGAAATGAATCTTTAAAAGGTAAAATTTTTTTTAAATTCTTATTCCATCTTCTCTTCCTCCTCCTCATCCTAATCATCGCTGTCATCGTCGTCAGCATTACTATAGCCCCACCCGCACATCGTGTTCTCATAGGAAGGATCATCCAGATGTGTGAAGTCAATGTTAGACGACACGAAACAGTCCACAAGTGGTGAAGCTCGACAATTCTGAGCTAAGGCTAAATGAAAGCAACAGCAAAACAAAAATTATCATCATCATCATCATCATCATCATCATCATCATCATCATCATCATCATCATCATCATCATCATCATTATCATCATCATCATCATCATCATCAACAACAACAACAACAACAATAACAACAACAACAACAACGTGGGAATTAAAAAGTGTATTGTTTGTTTTTTAATTAATAAAGATGGACTAAATCCACACTTATGAGGCATTATCATACATATTGATTTTTTTTTTAAAAATTAGACAAAAGCTTTATTATACAAAGCATCGTCTTCTGATCGCAAATCAGGGATGTAAAACATTGGAAACTACCAACAGGCACAGGCAGACTAAGAATAAAATAACCTCACCACCAAGAGCTCAAAACTGCACACAACATTCATACTGGCATAATGGACACACAGTAAAAGGGACTTCTGGGCATTTCCTATACCCAGCACAATTACCAACGACGAAATCCGACAGACCATCACATAAGCCATTGGGCAAAACGATGATATGCTCACAGTGGTGAAGAAACGGAAACTCCGATGGTATAGCAACGTCACCAGAGCATCAGACCTTGCAAGGACCAATCCTGAAAGGCACAGTGCAAGGAGGCAGAAGAAGAGGGAGACAGAAAAAGGGGTGGGAGGACAACATTCGAGAATATCGCACGGACTGGCTTGACACTGAACGAAGCCATTAGGGTTGAGGACACAGAAAGATGGAGTACGTTGGTTAAACGATCATCTGTGGTGCCCCAACGACTCTCGAGTTACGGGATAGGATAGGATAGGATAGGATAGGCGGCCAACGAAAAACAATGCCAGTTTCATTTGCCGAATCAGTCGGTACAAAAATGAATTGCTCCGTGGAACATGACATATTTACAATTAATGCGTACAAATTTTATTTCTCAGGAGAAAATTAAATTTTTCGGGTTTGGCGTATTTCCAGACGGATTGCTAGAGTCAAAACTGAAAATTAAACATGATCACCCCAAAGATATTTGAAATGTTTAGTGGTAGTTGTAATTATCTCATAATAATTGTAACTATCTCGCGATTATTGTTATTATTAGGCAAAAATTATAATTATCATGTTTTGGCGCTAGGAAGGCGTGGCAAATACTGATAATTGTTAATTAACACTGCGGATTACCGGTATTTGTAAATTACGCAGAACACGTGTTAATTTCAAGTATCTCCTTATACTGGTAACTCTGGGTTTGGGCCCTAGCAGACGGCAATAATCTAATCTTTAGACTTTTCGTTCTTGGACATAAAATATGGAAAACATGATTTTTTTTAACAGTTCAGTAGGCGCCTCGGGGCGTATTGACTTAGATCCTGTATTGACCAGCGCCTTGAGCAGTTCTCGAGATGGAAAAGCGCTGTATAACAACAATAAAATAAAATAAACAAATAAATAAATAGTTTTCTTGGACGTGAAACATGGACAAATGGATGATTATTTGAACAGTATGGTCAGTTCTGTGGCAATGTGTTCAACATACACACATGCATGCACACACACGACATATATACACAAACACACACATATGTACGCATACACGCACGCACTATGCACTCCTAAATTGGGGGAAATGTTGAAAAACGTAGACTTACTGGCATCTACCACAAAAAGCAGCATAAGGAAACACCCGAGACGCGCCATTTTGTATAAGTAGTCACAAAGCTCGCTGGGCAAACTGGCAACCGGGAAGAATTATGGTCTTGACCAGTATTGTACACATGCAGTTTAAAAAGCCATGGTATCAAGGATGTGTGCGCCTGTGTGTGTGTGTGATAGAGAGAGAACGAGTTTAATTGGAAAACACGGCAAAGAAAAAATGTCATCTGTACGCACTTTGTACAGTCGGACTAGAGTGTAAAGATGTGTTGAACCTCACTAAATTGAATCGCATTGAAATATGCATTTATCGTCACATTACAAGAATAATCAAACTGGAGGATATATGTGCCTTATTCCTAGATCAGATTCAAAGCGCAGCGATCTGTAACCAACGTACACGCTCACATGTTACAGACGCTCGTACATTCACAACAAAACACACTCAAACAGGTGGTGTAAAGGCAAGTCGTTTTTAAAAGACGGAAAGAACATGAGTATTTTATTTGTGATTTTTTTTTATTGTGGACTACATCCAATTTCATTATTGAAGGAAATTTGAAATACGAAATAATGGAACTTTTGGTACTTTGTCCTTTCATTACACATACGACAAAGCAACAACATATTGAACTAGGCTCCTAGCCCAGGGGGGCAGTATAGCCAGGCAATGGGGGGAGTGGAGGTGTGGGGGTACACAGTATACTAAAGACAGCAAAAGAACGCCATGAAATAACCTATGGAACATTGCAGTACAAGACACAATAAAACCACATCATATTTAATGATGTACAAGCAAAACAAACAATCGCTCAACATCTTGGCACCAGTTCCCACAGTAATCAAAAGGAGAACATTTGGAACAAGTACAAAACCCACTTACGCATTGTGAGAAAAAGAAAAGTGTAATCGTGGGACACAAAGTAACCGGGGAAGTATACTCCAGCGAGTACACACACACACACACACACACACCTACACACACACACACACACACGCGTTCGCGCGACCCCCCCTTCCCTTACCCTCCACACACACACCAAGCAATATTGAAATCTGTTATTATAATTAAAAACA